>CM038622.1:13049734-13312234 GCA_021554675.1 Leuciscus idus
GATTGGTTGATTGGTTGGTTGGTGGGTCGGTCGATCGGTCGGTTGATTGATTGATTGACTAGTTGGTTGGTTGGTTGGTTGGTTGATTGATTGATTGACTGGTTGGTTGGTTGGTTGATTGATTGAGGTGTTGCACTAAGTAGAGATACTTCTGTTCTGAATGGAATACTAGTGTACTTCATATTGTTTGTTAAAGTGACTCTATTATGCTTTTTCATTCTCCTTACATGGAGTGTGTAATATATTTCTGTTTGGGAAGGTCTGCAAAGTTTAAAAGATCAAAGTGCACGACAAGTAAAGTGATTGTCTCTTAAGAGAAAGAATCGATTCTGATCTGCTGAAATGAGTCGTCAGTAATTCCAGTCTCACTCTGTTACAAACCTACATAACAGTGTAAGAGATTTGCATAATGCCAGTCTATGGTCTTCATTGGCTGCCCGTGAACAACGTGTACTTTTACCCTCAAACACATAGTTGTAGATGAGACTGGAAGAGTTTGGTTCGTGTTGTTCATGTCGAGAAGATGCTGTTTTCAGTGCTGAGAATCCACTTTGATGCAATTGGGGCAATTTAAAAATAGCAAGTGAAACGGTACGCATTATGCAACAATAAAGATTTCCAGCAGTATGAGGTCATTACATGCATGTTTAATTCAGCATGATACGGTTCTCAGAAATACAAATGGACGTCCGATCACATAATAAAAGAAAATGTTGAAAACTGCAGTGGATTTTAAAGCACTGCATTGTGGGACATAGTATTATGCAGTGCATACTGCTTAATAAGAAAGAGTTATAGTAATATGACAGCAAACACAAATCATAGTGCATCTTTAATACATGCAGTGAAATTAATACAGATTAATTAAACATTTCTACCAGTTTAGACCATTAAGCCGTTTTGCATCTTTAATGAGATTATTTTCATTTTGTGATTATTTATGAATTATTCTTGATTATTCTCACCAGATTGTCATTAGTCATTTTTACTGTACCAGTAAATGTTTTTATTTAAAACAGAATAAAGGAAGTATACAAATTGGGGGTGACGCTATATACCGGTATTCACGATAACCGTGATATAATTTTTTTTAATCATTATCGTGAATTCTTTTGGCCACGATAACCGTAATGAAAAATCATGACAGCCCTAATACAAATAGCCTAATATCACTATGTACACTAATGTTCAAAAGTTTGGGGTTTAGTAAGATTTCATTATTCATTAAGGACACATTAAATTGATCAAAAGTGACAGAAATGTTTTTTATTTTAAATAACCGCTGTTAACGAACTTTATATTCATCAAAGAATCCTGAAATCTTAACGGTTTCCACAAAATTTTATAAAAAAAAGACCTTACTGCCTCAAACTTTTTGAACGGTAGTGTATGAATATTTCAAAATTATAATTTTTTCTTTTCACATTACAGTAGAATGGAAAGCAGTGGATTTATTTGATAGTACACTACAGTGTAGTGCAGAAAGGGGAACTGAATTGGGAAAGCCAGGACTCGACACCTGGACGTGTTCTTGAAAGGTTTTGTGAGATTCAATAGCACACTTTCCCAAAACGCAAATCTGACCAGAGGCTAAAATCTGTTGAGTAGCTTTTAACTGCAACATGCCTCTAAACATGCACACTCAAACCAACACTGACCATCATCAAGGTGTGAAAAGGTGAACAGAAAACATCTATGAGGGTGAAAAAAATCTATGTAGGTGTAGATGAAAGTTGAACTCTGAATTGGGTTTGGGATGTGTCATGGAAGGTCGAAGTCGCAGCGACCCAAAACTCTGCTGGCGTCACTGCATTAGATCCCAAAGGACGCTTGTCTTCATTTTTGACGTGTAAGAAAACGGATGCCCTTTTACACTGAACTAGAGCCAGGTTTCCGTATGTCGACTTTAACCTCAGCCATTACGAAACAAGCCACAAAATAGTCGGATTAAAAAAAGGTCCAGCAAAGGGCAACTTCCACCCTCCTAAGTGATTCGCTCCCAGATGAGAGCTTCCTGATGTGAATGTGTGCTGACCTTTCCTCAACCTCACACTCCCGAGAACAAGATCACGACTGTCAGATAAAGAGGAGCGCAAATGTGTCCGTACAGAGGAAGAGTCGGTACAGACAGCGCTTACAGGCAGTTCTTCTGAGTCATTCCGATCATTTATTAGAGGTTCTTCACATCTGCATTTTGGTCAGAGCTATATTATACAACCCAGATTTTAAATATATATATATATATACATATAAACACACAATACATATACATACATATATATATATATATATAAATTATAGTTCTGCTTGGGTGAATCTCACATAACATGTTCATGAGGATGAACACGTCCAGATCACATTATTCCTGAAAATATTTTGTTTGATGAAGACCTTTTAAATAAACTTTTTCTAATAATTAAGCACATTTAATAATATCATAATATACATATTTTTATGGATTTGAACACCTCTGAAACTTAAAAAAAAAACTTAAAATAAAAATTTGAATAAGGCATGTAAATAAAAAAAAACCATTTATTTTTAATTATATTTTTTATTTTTTAATTCGACTGAAAAACAATGCTCGCCTTTAATCTTAAAAATCGTAATGCAAAAAAAAAAAAATTCCTCATAATTTTGAGGTGAAATGTGACCCATTCACATCAGATCTTTACTTGTACATGACAATGTTTACCTTTTAAAAACTCATACAACTGAATTTTATTAGATTTTTGTACAGCACACAAATGAAGCCTGGCCAACACTATGGCTCTCATGATTACAGTATATTTAAAGCAATATTTTACCCAAAAACTAGCTTTTCTTTAATCCTCAAACCACCGGGTGATATAAAATGGACTTATAAAGCTCAAATGGAGCAGAAAGTACGTAAACAATCCTTCTTAACATCAGATAATTAAAAAATTACTTTGTTAATGTCCTACTTCAAAGCAAATACTTGTAGTGTGAGGCGTGACTATGTACCGACGGTGAGCAAACTGAAGAATAAACACTGGATTCGGGGGAAAACATTCCTTTAAAATGTGAACACAGAATCCAGACACATCAGTTCATTCGTGAGCGAACACAAACATTGGCTTTTGAAGTGATGCGATTAGAAGAAAATCAGCAGGAGCCTCTAGCGCCGCTATGAAGCCGAAGCCCCTTCCACAATCATCCACATACAGACGAGTCAAAAGATTAAGCCTTTAAAAATTAAAGACTTCTGAAGTCCTTTCATGGCTTTTAGACGCCTAAGAAAAAAATGAGCTGCGACTCTCATCATGAATCAACAGACTGATAAGTTCATTCAGAGTTTGTGCGCGTTTGTTCTGATGTGGTCCTACAGATTCAATCTCATGATCATCATTGCAAACGAATCCCTCCCACAAAAAAAAGATGCTGTCCAATGAAAGGGGATCAAACCCTCCCAAACCCCTCCGTCCGATGCTCATTTCCACTGCTTCATCAGTACATCTTCTGTCGGCTCGGCAGAACGGCCTCCTTCAAGAAGGAGAAGATGAGCAGGATTCCCGAGCGCTTGCCCCGCTTGCCTTTAGTGAAGTAGTTCGACACCACGTCATCTGAGAAACACACACACACACACACACACACACAGAAAAGCATCAATATATGAGGATAAGTGTGTATAGTAGCACTGTCCAACACATCCAACTACAGGGTAGAAGTGGGCCTAACATTTTAAAATATATTATAAAACAATGATACACACATTTTTGAAGAACATCCCTGAAAAAACTTTAAAAATGTTAACATTTTAATATATTTTTTGAAGGCATGTAAATTACAAAAGCTACCATACAAGATGCATATTTTTAATACAAATATTTAATATTATTGTTAATTATTTTTATTTAACTACACTGAAAAACAATGTTCAAAGAAAAATGCACATTTGAATATTTTTCAAAGGCACGTAAATTACAGAAAAACATTGTATTATTTTATTAATTAAACTGGAAAACAACGTTCAAGGTAAAATGCAGATTTGAATATTTTTCAAAGGCACGTAAATTACAATGAAGCAATTTTATTTTTAATAAAACATCATTTGTTTCTTATTTTATTCATTACTTTTATTTAATTAAACTGAAAAACAAAAAAGTAAAATGCATATTTGAATATTATTCAGGGCATGTAAATTAAAATGAAGCAGATTTATTTTTAATAAAATATGACATTTGTATTATTAAAAAAAAAAATACTAGTTACAATCCTACTAAATTCCCTTATATAGTGCTCTGTTAAACTCATCTGCTCCGTTTGGTTCAATCAAAAGTCTCTATATTAAATTGAAAAGCTTTTGCTTTGATTCTGAAGAAGCCTCGCACACTTTTGCACATTTTTGACATATTCAGAAATAATGTATTAATCAAATTACTTTTAATGACTGTGAAAAACACCAATAATTGCATACAGGTTTCTTCTGTTTTCCCCGTTATATCACAGGGTTAGTAGTGCCTAAGGGTAGTTTCGTGACGACTGTATGAACACACGTGTCTCTCACCTCCCTGCTGCACAGTGGATGGAAGGACGTTCTCCCCGGCAGAGAGAGACACGAAGAAGGAGAAAGGAATCACCCACAGGCATATCGTGAAGTACGCCAGAACCTGAAAACACAGAGACGTCAGTCTCAACTCCATCCTCTAGTTCACCTACACTTACAAATACAGACATCATTTAGTCAGCCTAACGTTATGGTTTAAAGAAATTAATACACAGCATTAAACTAATCAAAGTTGATAGTAAAGACTTATAATGTTACTAAAGGTTTCTATTTCATTTAAATGCTGTGCTTTCTATTCATCAAAAAAAAAATCCATAAAAATATGAATGGCGCTTTCGACAAAAATATTAAGCAACACATTGATAATAATCAGAAATGTTTCTTGAGCAGCAAAAAACATCATATGTGACCCTGGATCACAAAACCAGTCACAAGTCGCACGGGTATATTTGTGGCAATTGCCAAAAATACATTGTATGGGTCAAAATTATCGATTTTTCTTTTATGCCAAAAATCATTAGGATATTAGGTAAAGATCATGTTCCATGAAGATATTTAGTAAATTACCTACCGTAACTATATAAAACATTTATTTTTGTGTGTGAATGCATCACAGTCGCCAACATAAATGCACAACTTTAAAGCCGATTTTATCAATGTTTTGATTTTTTTTGCACCCTCAGATTTCAGATTTTCCAATAGTTGCATCTCAGCCAAATATTGTCATATCCTAAACAAACCGAACATCAATGGAAAGCTTATTTATTCAGCTTTCATGTGATGTATAAATCTCAATTAAAAATTCACCCATGTGACTGGTTTTGTGGTCCAGGGTATGAGAATGATTTCTGAAGGATCATGTGACACTGAAGACTGGAGTAATGATGCTGAAAATTCAGCTTTGATCACAGAAATAAATTACACCTTAAAAGATATTACAATAGAAAATGGCTAGTTTAAATTGTAATAATATTTAGCAATTTTACTGTATTTTTCATCAAATAAATGCAGAAGAGACTTCTTTCAGAAACAAGTCTTACCAACACCAAACTTTCAAACGGTACTGTATTTTTCTGAACGTAACTTTCACGAATCATTTCAAGGTGTCACTCTACAGCAAACTCAAAGCGGGATCGATAGTTTTCTTTAATAGGCCAATGTGAGAAAAACAATATCACATTATTATACATCTGAGTATCACCCTGAATCTAAACTCCTGGGTTTGAGATTACATTGTTTTGAACAGTAAAAAAAACAACAACAAAAAAACATATATTTTATATATTTGCATATAAGATATATCATACCTCAGAGAAAGGATAGTACTCCTCCGCAAAATACTGGAAGGCCATATAGTGGTTTAACACGACCAGTGCTGGAAAGGAGAGCAACAATAAGGATGAGAGGAGAACACTTGTAAAACATACAGACTGTGAATGTCTCCATTACGCACCACATGACAGGATAAAGTTTGGCGAGGTCAGCATAATGTATGGAAACGTCTGCAGAAGACCAAAGTAAACCAGGTTTGTGAAGAGACCCACTCCCATCATGAGCGTCGGGAAGCCCTCGAACACGTAGAGCCCGACCAGAACCGCTGTGGAGAACTGAGAGACCAGAGACATGAAGCACAGCCAACGTTACCTCACGCCAGGCTTCGTACAGACACTGTCAGACTCTTCAAGGACTACAATCAGAGATCTTCAGGTGACATCACCAATGCTACATTTTCTATATGTCACAATCATTCATTAACAAACAAGTATTCATTACTTCAATGAGCTCATTGTTTCTGCCTTAAATTATTACATTGTTTAAATTAATACATTTTTAGCTAACTGTGATTTTGTATATGTACATTTCTGAAATACATAACAGACAGTTTCCTCTGATAACAGATCACTCTAAATTGTAATATGGACTCATGCATTTTCTGTAAAGCTGCTTTGAAACGATGTGTATTGTGAAAAGCGCTATACAAATAAATGTGAATTTAATTTAATTTATCAAAAAATATCTTTATTATCTTTCAAATTCTAAAAAAGGTTAATAGATAAATAAACTGATGAAACAAATGCAAAATGACGGCAGCGTTAATTGTGTGTGAAAAGATTTAACATCAATAAGATTAAGCAATAATTTCACATATATGTCTTTTTTAAAAATTCAAGCACTTTTCATAAATATGGGTGTTTTCAAGTCAAATTCAAGCACCTTGTAAAGATGCAACATGTTGCCGCTTACATCAGCACTATAACCACCAATGCAAACACACTGATGACAACTCTGTCTGAACAGTCGGATCAGATTTCAGCTCTCACAAAATGAAAGTGTTGACAAGCCTAAAATCCCAAACTGGATGTGTGTCCTGTTCTCTAGATATGGCTCGAGTTCCTGAGATATTACTCTATGTGGATGCATCCCTAATAATGCAAGTTTTATATAATGACACAATACTCACCATAATCATATATTTTATAATGCGACTGGTGGCGACTGTGTACTCCTCTATTAACTCCGCCAGGTAATACAGGCCTGCAGCTGTGAGGACAAATAACAAACTGAGAAAAACTACAAATAAACATCTTAACAAACACGTCATTCAGATCTTACAAGTGTGTAAAAGTGCAAGAGCGATCTATCTATCCATCCATCAAGTGTCTTATACATTCAGTGCTAGAGTAAGAGGAAACACAGGTGTATTAATACAGGTACAGGTGGATAAATACAGGTACAGGTGGAACTGCTGCTCTGACATGTTGCCAAGTTCTCAATCCTCATCATGAACACATCTGACTGCCTACGTGGACAGAGACATTTGACTGTTTTTATCTCCAATCATCATCATCATGTGGCACAGAATTGAAATAATAAAATTAGCCATCATATATATATGCAATAGACAATTATATATACACATACATTATATGTATATATATTAAATGACCTGTAATTAAAATAAGTGTCCTGTCAGATGTAACTTTACCCTAACGGGTCTCATATTAATGGGCGGAGCGAATACTAATCAAAACAATCCTGTATTCTGCAACCATACAGTTAGAAATACAAAAACTCAAAAGCTTGAAACACAATGAGCTTATCGATTCTTATATAATATGACTTTAGTCAAAGAGATAGATATGAGGGAGGTTTTGTCTGAGCTCGTCCCACTGTTATTCTATTCTACATCGTTATTTTCCCAAAAGCTTCTATTTAATGAAAATAAACGGATATTTGATTGATAATAAGGCGCGCGAGCTGAGGGATTGCTTTGGTCGCGTCAGCAAAAGGAGGTTAGCGGCTAACAGCAGCAACATAAAACTCACCAATAGCGAGAGTAACGAAACATATCTGTATCACCAGCGACAACCAGCTGAGTAAATAAATAAACCACATCTTTTTAAAAGGGCTGGTCGAATAAATAAGAGACCAGTAGTAAACAATAACGGAGATGTGTGTCTCCGCTGCTAGGCTAACAGCTGAAGTGGTCAAAGTTCCTTCTGCGGCTTCCTTAGGCGGAGCGAGACGCTGAAGTGGGAATCAGATCTCAGACAGCGCCGCTCAGGCTGGAGGCGGTACTGCACCTGTGGATTTATCCGTCACGATAGATTCCAGCTCTAATAATAATAAAAAAAATAAAAATAAAATAAAAAAATAATAAAATAATAAAAATAAATAATAATAATAAAATAATAATTAATAAAATAAAATAAAATAAAATAAAATAAAATAAAATAAAATAAAATAAAATAAAATAAAATAAAATAAAATAAAATAAAATAAAATAAAATAAAATAAAATAAAATACCTTTGGAGAACCAGGGAGTAGTGAGAGAGATTACTGCCAGTCAGAAGTCATCAAAACCTGAAAAATGACCCAAATGGGAGCATGGAGTTTATGTAGTGATTCTAAAAATATTAATCAAATAAAATATTGGTCTTGATAGTTTCCAGCTCTGCTTAAAATAAAATAAAATACAAATATTTTAATACTATTTTAAATTTGGCAACAAAATTAATTTCAAGCATGTTTAGAACAAAATTGCTGGTGTTTCTGATGTCACAAAATACCTTGTAACCAATCAAGTCAACGTGTGATCGTCAGAGTGGATCTCTGAGCTGAGTGAGTGAGTGGAGGCGGGGCTCATTTGCATATTCATTGAACCGCGTTTACTAAATGAGGCAAGGGTGTTGAGTTACATTCAAGCTATTTTAAGGCATGAAGAATGTTTTTTCAAGGAAAAGACGTTTAAATATGTCATTTTGGTGTTTAAAGACGAGTTTTAAGTGATACAATTATTGACTAGGGGGAGTTTGAGAAAAATAAATTCAGTCATGTGTGTATAGATAGGCAGACAGACAGACAGAGAGAGAGACAGATGCTCAGAGAAGAAGAAAAAAGGGCTTTCCAAGGGCCTCGCACATTTAGAATTCTTTTCACCAGCTCTTTGCTTGTTTTGGTCATGCATATTACATCCACATCTACGCATCTTCTTCTCCTTTCTTCCTCACACAAACACAGATGTACACACACCTAAATCAGACACCTTTCAGATCCTGGGGAAAAACATGAATTCTTTATAGTGTTTGTTAGATGGAAAGCTCTCTTGGGTGAGACGAATCCTTACAGAATGAAATGCCTTTTAAAAGTAAAGGAGCAAAAGTGAGTGAGAGTGGAAAATAATTGTAGACTCCATTTAAAATGCTTTTATCAAAGAAGAGGAGTGTGAAGGTGTTAGGAGAAAAGGATGGCCTTTTTATTGCAGGTGTTTCCAGATGGACGGATAAACTAACCTAAAAGCTTTGACACCGGCAGCATATAGTGAAATATATTCTGATACTCACCTAATATTTGTGTTTTATGGTTTTAATTTAAAAAATAGACATTGTTTATAAGTTAGCCTCTTTGCGTGGTGGTCAAAAATTGTAAAACATTTTTTTTGTTGTTGATGAAATGAATGTATCATATTTTAATTCGATAATGTTTTTTATTTAATATTTTGTATTATATGGGGATTTTATGGTACTAAATTATATTTATGGAATAGTTATGATGCATTTATTACCTGTTAATCACTTTTTGAGCATAGACCTGAAAATAAAATGTCCAACTTGAACTTCATAAATGCTTTAGAGCACAAAATTAAGTTTGCTCTCTTTTTAAAGACGACACTTGGCAAATTATTGCTGAAGTAAAAAAATAAAAATAAAAAAAAAAGTTATAGAACTTAAAAAAAATGATGAAAAATGCATAAAAATACTATTTAAATTTCATAATAAATAAATATTTTACAAAACATGTTTTAAATTGTGAGAAAATCCATTAATCTAAACAAGTTATGTTCCAAATTTGAGGCTGATATATAAAAAAATGAGCTTTCATTAAGGATTTGTTTGGCCGCAGTACCAAACGCTCCCACTAGAGAAAATTCGCTTCCCATTCATTTTTGACTGCGAGGAGCACAAGTGTGACTATTTTTTCCAGGACCATTTAACCTTTTCGAATCATGTCCATGTTTTTTTTTTTTTTGTTTGTTTTTTGTGTGTGTGTGTGTGTGTGTGTGTGTGTGTGTGTGTGTGTGTGTGTGTATGTGTGTCCACATAGCAAGTGCCAAAACCAAAACCAAAGCAAAGTTTCGTACCATTCTGATGAAGTAAAAAAAATGGCCGAACATCAACAGAGGGTTAAAATATCATTATCAGAAATATCCTATTTTGCAGCCATGGTAGCTTGAAGTCTTTAAGGTTAGGGGCCGTTTACATGACACAGTTTTCAACTAAAAACAGAAAACTTTTAATGCATTTTGGCCGTTCATTTACACGACAACATCGTTTTGGGGGCCAAAAAACGCAAATGGGTTTCAAAGAGCAAGTTTTTGAATACGATACAGTGATCATCTCAGTGTAAACTACAAAAACATGAATTTGTGAAACAGTGACGTCATGCGCATTACGTGTTCAGTCTATAGGCACGTAGTGTTTCTTTACAAAGTGACATCGCCACCTACTGGCCTGGAAGCAGAATACAGTGTTTCAGTCGTTTTCGCAGATCCGTGTGAACGGGATAGTTTTGACAACGAAATGTTTGTTTTTAGTACATCATTGTCGTGTAACGTACCCTGAGTAAACTGTATATCATCTTCACACACTTTTGCATAAGTATCTGCCCCCATGGTTTGCTAGAAGAGTTTAAGACGTTGCTTTTGATGTAAGGGTTTGTAACTTTCTACTCAATTTTCTACTCAAATCAAGCATTCATACTCAAAAACACTGATTGTTACAGTTATTGTGTACCAAGTATTGAGATCTCTGTATCCTTACCTTTGTTTTACAAAGTGTAACATGAAATATACTGTGTCGATTACTTAAATGTTTCAAAGTAAAGCATATACTTTAACAACTTTGTTTAGTGCTACATTGTTTGAGTAAAATCTACAAACACAGAGTGAGTAAAATACATGAAACAGAGTCATGCAAAGTAAACTTCAAAATGAGAAAGTAGAAATTCCTCAACAGTGGCCATTTAAATGGACTTATTCTCTTTGTTAATTTAAAAAAGTTTTTACTTAATTCCATACATGTGAAATTCACTTTAAAAAGAATGAGTGCGAAAACTTGCAAAAGAAAGATTAAGTAAATTTTTCTTATTGTTTTTTCAGTGCTGACTGCATTATATCCTTTAAATGAGATTCTTTGCTATTTTTTCAACATTGCTGTGCATCTGAGCAACAAATCCACCAAGAATGATGACAATTACACCAGAGAAGGATGCAATATAGTTTTATGAATATAAAACAATGCCATGTTAAAGTAATTTTAAATTTCAATGCTTGGAAAATGTCAGTGTCTGATCTGTAATTCACTACAATAAAAGAATCGTTTAAAGGTCCAAATACTTGTGCAAGTCAAGTATTCAAGAGAGTCAAGTCTTTTAATGGAAGAATTCATGCCTCAAAAGAACAAATGTCCAACACAACAGCAAACACGGACCGAGGGCAAAGAAAAGACAGACTGAGTATGTGCAGAATGTTTTTTATTTCTTTCATAATTGCTTTTTGAATGCAGGGGGCCTTGGTTTTTTTTCATTGTGGCTTTCGCACCACAGTTAACAGGGTTAGCGCTTTATTCAGCCTTGTGACATTTACTCGAAACAAAATCCAAGAGGCATCTGGCAGAAGGAAATAGGTGTTGAAGTAATACTTAGTTCAACATCGTGCTTCTCAAAAAGTGCAGAAGGTCAGACTAAAAGACCCCTCAAACAAAGCTCACTTTTCTTCCCATATGACGGACTCGGAGGCCTTTATGCGAGAGACTCTCTTCTCTCGGTTCTGCTGAAGTCTGCGGAGGACAGGAGCGCTTCCACTCTCCCCTGCCCAGGGCGAGGAGATCGAGATGGAGACCGGCACGCCAGCACTGGGGGGATCTGAGGGAACGGTGACCTTACGTGTTATAATGCAGCTCACACAAACATTCACAACCGATCAATAAATGAGGAGGCAGCTTTTAAGCACCGCTGTGAAGGATATCTCGCTTCGAAAGTGCAACCAATTAGGCCAATAAATCTGATTCTAAAATATAAAAAACCTGCCAAAGTTTCCTTTTAAACAAACATAAATAATGTTTTATCCCAAGATAATGTGTAAAAAAAAAGATCTGAAAATTCTAAGATAACAGAAGCAAAATAGAAAGTATTACGGTATATTTTTCAGTTGTTTTAAGCATAGACCTTAATATTTTATTTCTTATTTATTTAAAGACATTTCTGAAAATGTTTGAGGATAATGAACACTTTATGTAGAATTTTTTTTTCTATTATTTATATAGTTGTTTGTAGGTTGGTTGGTCAGGGTTTTTTTTTTTTTTTTAAAGAAATATAATTCTTTAAAAATAAAATTTCTTAAATATGATAATTCTTAAAAAGTACTTTATCAGTTCTGTTCTCTTTAATTAATTTCCTAAAGGAAATTATGCATTTGGCAGACATTTTTATCTAAAGTGATGTACATTGCATTGAAGGAACACATGTGATCAAATTATATAAAATAATCTGCAAATAAATTCAGCATTTACTGCTTTTGTTTACTGTGTTTGCTGATTATTTCAATAATAAGGTTTAGGATTGACCAGGCTTGTGTAACCTGAAAGTTTTTCGGGAATGTGAGGGAGTAAAAGGAAGAGATGGTACCTTTGGGTTTAGATGGAGGAGGTGTGTTAGGCTTAGGGTTAGGGTTAGGTGAGGTCCCTTGCTCGTCCCCCATGGCCCGCCTCCTCCTCTGGAGCACCATCTGAAGCTCCGCCTCCCCAACATTACGGCTGAAGCGTTTTTTCGATTCCACCTTTCGGGGGCCAGGTCTTCTCATGGAAACCTGAGTTACATTAAGGTTACATTAATATAATAAGCCACGAGAGGTGATGACAGTGATTTTACGATGGTTATCGAGCCCCAAAATTTCCTTACTTATGGTAAAATCACCAACAGAAACAGTACTATAATTAAACATACCAATGTTTAATAAACCACAGCATAGTTTATTAGCTTGTGATGTTTGCTGCAAGTACAGCTCAAAAGTTTGGGATCAGTAAGATTTTCTTTTAAGGAAAAAAATACAGCAGGAATAGATTAAAAGTGACAGTAAAGACATTTATGATGTTCCAAGAGATTTTTATTTCAAGTAAATTCTGTTCTTTTGAACTCTCTATTCCTGAAGAAAGTGCATCACAGATTCCACAAAAATATTGAGCAGCACAACTTTGATAATAATAATCATAAATGTTTCTTGAGCAACAAATCATCATATGAGAATGATTTCTGAAGGATCATGTGACACTGAAGACTGGAGGAATGATGCTGAAAATACAGCTTTGATCACAGGAATAAATTACATGTTAAAAGTATATTAAAATAGAAAACACCTACTTTAATTCGCAATAATATTTCACAATTTTTGACTATATTTTTGATCAACTAAATGAGCATAAAGACTTCATTTAAAAAAATAAAAAAATAAAAATCTTACTGATCATGAAATTTTTAACCGGTGGGTCAAATGTGTATATGTGCACTTTTTAAGTATTAGTCAATTTAATCCCAGATATTATTTCCTTATCTGAAAGTATATGAACTATGTATAACCACTTAAGTATATTTCATTGTTGAAAAGTTACAGAGATCTTATTTTACCAGCATCCCCTGTAACTCCAGCACAGCTGATTTCCGGTTCTCAGACCTCTGCTCCTGTTACACAAATTCACAAGCAATATAGCAAGTGATTAGGCATGTCACCAAATGCACATAGTCTGACAGACAGACAAGAGAAACTAGGAAACCTCTTCATAACTCTAAAATGTAATAGTAATCACCCAATAGTACATTGCAAGACGACCTGAAAGAACATGATAATGTGCAACTGTAAATAAAACAATCTGAAATAGTGTATCACTCACCTTCCATGCATTTTCATCATCTGGTACAGCCTAAAAAGTCCAAATGACCAAATGTCAAATATTTCATATCAAGCACAGTATGTAAGGTACGTCTATGGCTCAGATCATGTTATGCACACGCTCATATGGTTTCATATCCTTCACACGTTTGATTATTGTCATACAGATGGCGCCTCTCTCACTCCTAAGCACAGTTTATGTTCAGCCAAACATGTTATAATACAACTGTGACAGACCCACCTGTGGCGGCCTGAGAATAGGTTTAAGAGTGATGCCTTTCTTGATTCTTTCCATCATTTCATCCACAGCTCTGGACTTCATGTCCTCCATAATTGCGGGTTCTGTGAGAAAATCAACACAGTATTCATTGAGGATGGAGGGGCAGCTTTTACTTTCCTTGATTTAACTTCAACTTCTATTGTTTCTCCCTGTCTGCCATGTTGATTTTGCATCTTTCTATCTGGAATTACACATAGTCGAGCGTAAGGTATGATTGTCTTACTCTCAGTTTGAGTGGTGTTTTCTCCACCCTTTTTTCTGTTCCTCAACGCCTTCAATGGGCTAAATATACAAATGATTTGCCATTAATAACATTTTGAATCGTTTATGCTGTAATGTATTTTTATGTTGGGAATATTGAAAGGTGTTGAAGACTCACTCAGTGACAGATGAAGATGGAGGAGGAGGAGGAGGAGGAGGTGGTGGAGGTGGAGGAGGAGGTGGTGGACCAGCTGTATTTTCATTCGCCTCTTTCGATTGGTCAGATTGGATTGAAGGAAGTTGCTCCATTTCTCTCAGTTTATCCTGGAGCATCTTGACTAAAGTAAAAAAATTAGACATTCTGATTAAAACATCATGGCCTGGTTTCACAGACAGGGCTTAGATTAAGCCAGGACTAATCCTTAGTTCAATTAGGGTATTTAAGTAGATTTTATAAACGTGCCTTAGTAAAAAAAAACAAAGTAAATATACTATAGTGCTATAAAATTATTGTGAAATTATTTGGTAAGAACATGATGAGAAATGTTTGAGTTTATATGGAAACTTTGGTTGCTTTAAAATCAGGTTTTTAATGTTGTTTATATGTCTATGTGGAGTTTTTAATATGAATTTACACATGGTTTGTCTTAAAGCATCAGTCGACAGCATTGCTGAGTATTTTCTCTTTAAAACTGCAGTGAACCAAAGACAAAAGGTCTCAAAAGGTCTCAAAGTCTCAAAAACACGGTTTGAAATCGCTGGTGTTTCTGACGTCACAAACTACCTTGTAACCAATCAGATCAACGTGTGATCGTCAACGAGTGGATCTCTGAGCTGTGTGAGTGAGTGGAGGCGGGGCTCATTTGCATATTCATAGAACCACGTATACTAAATGAGGCAATGGTGTCGAGTTACATTCAAGCTATGTTTAGGCATGACGGAAAAAAAATTCAAGGAAAAAACTTTTAAATATGTCATTTTGGTGATCAAAGATGAGGTTTAAGGGATAAAATGATTGACTACAGGGGGATTTTCATATCTTTGCCAATTTGAGTTCGAGACATTGTTGAGATCTCTTCTGAAACAGGAGAGAGACAGATGAGAGATTACAGGGACCTTTTCTTAGAAGAACAATCTGAGTAAGTCTTCAAATGCCCTCATTTTCAACTCACTGCTGTCTTGGTGAAATAGTATCTCATGTGTGTTTTGTCTTTCCTTTGGGGATCATTTCATGAAACAGAAGGTACTTTTTCAGCATTATAATGTAGATGACTTTTCAGACTAGACCTACTTTCCTTCTGAAGTGCCGTGACAGATTGCTGTGAGTCTCTCAGCTGAGCCTCAGCCTCGCTCCTCTCTTTCTCGCTGATCTCCAGCTTGGTTTTTACTGCAGTCAGATCTGTCAGAGCGTTGAGATCCTCGCCTGCTGTCTGTGAGATCTACATCGTGTCAAATTGGGGGAAAAAACACCATTAAAGCCGATTCAAATATTGCATTGGTTTGACACTGGTTAATTTTTTACACATTAAATGACACACTTTAATATTTACCCATAATAAAACATTTTAGACGTAATTATTATAGTAATTATTTAAGTATAAACTATGGTATAATAAGTACAAATATGCAATAATTATTATGTTTTTTTGCACAGCTGTTATTTTTTTGCACATGATGTAAAGAACAGGGGATTGTTTAACATGATGAGCTGGAGTGAAACGTTTGTCATCCATATAATCATCACGACTCCATGTTTCCGACACAAAACCCTGAAGCGTTGTCATGCGCAGATACACTGACACACTCACCTGGCTTTGGTAACAGAGTCGAATCTCTTCCAGAGCTTTGCTGATGTCAGTCACTTGACTCAGAGCCTGTTGTAGTTGTTTCTCAGTCTCCGCGTTCTGAATCTGTCTCTGGATTTCCTTCTGTTTCACCAGCATCTGTAGACCATTATGTTCAATCACTCCATTAATCACCCGATCAACTGATCAATGTCAACACGCCCTCTCTACACTATTCACTATTCTATCAAACAAATAATACAAATGACTGTCTGTCTGTCTGTCTGTCTATCTATCTGTCTATCCATCCATCCATCCATCCATCCATCCATCCATCTATCCATCCATCCACTACGCCAAACTTCAAATCTCTTTGGACTTTTCCACTCACTTTTAGAAATGCCAACATTCAATGCTCCTTTTTACAACCTTCCCTGTATTTTCTTTTAATTGTTGAGCTCAGTGGGCATGTTAATTATTCACGCAGTGAATTATCTGAAAGACTTTCATTCAACAGAACAAAACATCAATACAATCAGTTCACACAGCAATGAAATTTGGTTTGGGAAACCAAAAACGAAATCATCCATTATCTCCCTGAAATGTTAGATAACAAACAGCGTGCTTATGTTGAAAAGCAGAAACGGCGAGCAGGAAAGGGAAGTGAAAGCTTGTCATGCGGCGGACTGTTGGGACTCTCACTTCTCACCTCCATTCACTGCTCTATCGTTCAGCTCGCAAGAAACGCGGACCTAAAGCACCAGCCGCGACCCCTGCGGAGGCACGATTAGAGGGAAATACATGTGCTTTACAAGTAAACGGAGAGTCTCTTTGTGCGATGACGGCCTGTTTTTTCTCCCTTTCGTATTAGTCCGTCATTAGACCCTCAGTGACTAGAAAAAAACACTGAACAAAAAGAAGATGAATGTGTTTTCAAAACAGATGGAAAACAGAAAAATGGAAGGGGTGGCGATAAAGAATGTCATTCAAGCTGTGTGGTGTGTGGCCACACATTCAGAATGAGTTTGAGTGGTGCGCGAACCGTCGGGGTCCCTTTCACAGGTGAAGGCCCCCTGTTGGGACCCCCATTATGTCTATGTCTGCAAATGGGGAACAATATACACAAAGCCGACAAAAGAGATGGCAGATAGGAAGTGTCAAGCAAGGACAGGGGTTTAAAGAGCGGGCGATTTTCAAACTGCCATCTCGATGGGTGCTAATTACCGCAGGAAGAGACGACGGATGCAAAGACAGATGCCACTTTTATGCAGAGATGCTCATTTAGACTGAATGAATGCTAAACCGACTGGTATTAACAGAGCCAGCGGGACTGGCATGGTCAATGAGTGAGTGCTTGTCTGTGTTATCTCAATCCAGTGTTTTCTCTTCTTTGTTTCGTGTTTGTTTCATTAATGCAGGTCCATAGTTGCAAGTGTGAATTGACCCGATCCAGCCCAAAACTCCCATGGCCCTTGTACACACTCGACTAAATCGGAAGACACTGCACTTCCTCCCATCTATTGTCTATTGATTCAGATGTTGCCGTGTTGTCTTAGGCCTCTGAGCGAGAAGTGTGTTTTTCTGTCCTGTCTGGAAAACAGATATTCGGTAAACTTAAATTGTTTAGCTATGTTAAATTAACATATCTTGTCAGTGCCTGCTATGTCCCTTTCACCTTTTTTTTTAATACATTTTAAATAAATGTTATTTTCTACTTAATTTCTTACGCATCTGCTACGATGAGCTATTTTGTGATTATTTTGAAGTCCTTTTATGTAAAGCACTTTATATTAGGCCTATCGCCTATGAAATGTGCTATGTAGCTACTGTGAATAAACTTTGCCTCTAAAAACATGAATAAAGTCCTCGTTAACAGCTTCATTAAGGTGTGATCACATTTACTGTTGTGTGGTGAAATTTCACAGTGAAATCCTGTCTTAGGCTTTATGTCGAACGTCACATGAACAAAGAGGAAAACAGGTCTTGTTGCGTCCGATTGTCGGAGAAAGTGTTAACAGCATATGGACGGCGATATCTATGGACTTTTAAGGTAATCAGCTAACCTAGCTAGTTAGTTTTTATTGTTGTCATTTTATTTAATTTTGTAGCTAAATGTTAGAAAACTTTTAGATATCAATGTGCATGTGACGGACTTTGGTTATGCTCATATGTGGTTGCTACTTTGAAAGCATCTTGAGTAAAACCGCTCTATATTTAATGAAGCACATACAAAAGACCTGGACTGGAAGCCATGCAACCCGTTTTACAGAATAAGGAAGTTTGTTGCGCATAACCCACATACTAGAATAGGAATCAGTGCGATCAAAAGTTTTGGTTAAGAGTGAAATTTCGCTCATGTTTAAGTGAAATCATCGCATTCACCAGCAGAAATCTGCTTGGTATAAGTGACTTGACATATGCACATTGCTACCCTATTGACATTAGACAATTGGCCCTTTTCACATTTCCGGGTTTCTCAGAAGCAGAAGTCGTCATAGTTGGGTAAACTTCTATAGTGGTCAATGAGAGACCAGCTACTTTAAATATATATAATTTTTTGTCTTCCCATTTGCTCAAATAGCAAAAGAAAAACTCCACAATAGTGTTTTCACAACTTTCAAAAAGAGGGGAAAATATAGAGAGAGATTGATAACAACAGTAAGAAGAGAGAAAGATGTCAACTTTACCGTCACTCCCACAGCCGCTGTATTTGAAACACCCTCAGTGAGGTAACTATTTTATTTATTTTTTTACTTTGATGCAAAGGTAATAAAATACAAAGTAGCCTATTGCTAGTGTTATAAATGTACACACATTTAAAAAATACAATTTACATACAAAAAGCTTTGCAGGAATTACAATGCGACCGTTAAAACGCTTCATCGTCTGTGATAAAGGTCCATGGAACTTTCCCCGCGAAATCTCGATTTCGAATGTGACTGTACCTTTAAATTGTTATTTTTAAATGCGGGTAACCTTTATTATGTCATGCCGTTATTTTTTAGCAACAATAAACGTTAACGCACCGCTTCCTGTAAGTCGCGTGAGAGTCATTTCTACAAGCTCGAGCCAAGGTTTTCTTCTTTTCTGCTGCAAAACTAGGCTCTAACGGAAGATAATGTGATTTTCGCGATGTAACAACAGTCAAAAAAATATGAGGCGGTAATCGGGAGTGTGACATTTGAATTATTACAAGCATTATCGTGATCTTTATTTACATAAGGAAGCTTCAGGGGATCTTGTTTACATCGAAGTGGAATTTAATCTACACGGAACTGAACCCAAAGTATAAACCACACAAGTCAACTGACATCTATAGATTTACTGACTAGAAAGTGCTGTTTTTGTGCCTGTCACTGTGTGTGGAACTGACAGATGTAAGTAGCCTAATTCTCTCCATTATCGTTTGGTGCTTCATAAAACCCTATAATGTAAAATATTGTGTTTTAAGTGCATTTACAATGAATTATCTGCTGGGTTCACTCGCACCACAGTGTGTTTGCAAAGCGTTGGTTACACCTGGTAAAAAGATCGAGTGGATTACAAGTGGACGATGCTTTTGCTGATGACTTTTTTGTTGTTAAATGACATTTCAGTCCCTCACAGCCTCGTTTTCAATTAAGTCAAAGATTAAATAGCTATGCATGGCTCAAACTCTTTGACAGCAGACCTGGTATGTCAGAGCATCCTAAACTTGTTCAACCCGTTTTATTTGACGCTTTGTTAAAATAACTTTTCCAGACAATGTTACAGCTTCTTAAGAGAGCAAATTGCTATAGCTGATTTGCTGGCATTTTGGCAACATGGCCTCTAATCAAATGTTAAAGGGGTGGTTGATTATGATTTCACTTTTCTAACTTTAGTTAGTGTGTAATGTTGCTGTTTGAGCATAAACAACATCTGCAAAGTTACAACGCTCAAAGTTCAAAGCAAAGGGAGATATTTGCTTTTAGAGAAATTGCTTTTTAAGGACTACAACAAACGGCTGGTGTCAGGAGCAGCAGCTCATTTGTATTTAAGGGAACAGACACAAAAACGTGCGTTTTTGCTCACCCTCAAAAAGTGACAACTTTAACATGCTATATAAAAATATCTGTGGGGTATTTTGAGCTAAAACTTCACATACACACTCTGGGGACATCAGAGACTTATTTTACATCTTGTGAAAAGGGCATTATACCACCCCTTAAAAAGCCCCCCTGTAGTCAATCATTTATGATTGGTTACAAGATTGTTTGTGACGTCAGAAACACCAGCGATTTCAAACTATGTTTTTGAGACTGTCTTTGGTTCACTGCAGTTTTAAGGAGAAAATACTCAGCAATGGTGTTGACATTAACTTGCACATGGTTTGGCTTAAAAAGCATATTAAAAACACCACACAGACATGATTAAAAGCCTTATTTTCACCACTGGGGGACTTTAAATTAAAAGCAGTGTGTGAGAGTGAATGACTGGGCAATGAGGCAGCTTTCTTGGTGTCTATGTTGTGCTATCTGTCTAACTTCAGTCATCCTTGTTCTTTGAAGTTTGGTCAAATTAGATTATTTCAGATTTCTCCATGCAGTTCAAAGAGTACCTGGTGTGCAAAAACTTCAGCATGCTGCCTGAGTCCTTGCTCCATTTCGAGCTTCTGAGAAATCTCTGAAAACTCTTCTGTAACCAGCTGGGACACTGAGGACCGAGAAACTACAGTCAGTCTTTCGTTCTGTACGCGCTCATCAATGGGAAAATATATTCATATTCCTCACCTCTCTTCATCTTATTCACAGTTCTGCTCTGCTTACTGAACTTCCTCAGAAGAGCCTCTTTCTCCCCGACCTCCATCAGCAACTTAAGAGTAGAAAAAGAGTTTGAAGTTTAATGAAATTCAAAGTCTTAGGATTTCAGGTCACATTTAATGAAAGTAGGGCTCTGACAAGACCAAAAACAACAACAACAAAACAGCGTTAACATTGATTTTTGATGCAAATTGTTAATTTTGTCAAAATGCTCTGATGTGAACATCTGTATATGAACATGCAATTGCAGTCATAAAATGACATACACCTTGCAGAATCTACAAAATAAGAGGGATCATAAAAATGGCTATCACAAAACAAAACAAAAAAGAAAAAATATTTATATTTATCCGGGTAACAAAACGAACATAAACTTTTTAACAGGGTAATTTTTATAAATTCGTCTGACGGCTATTATTTTGTCTTGTGGACTACATATAACACCTCTTATCTGAAATGGAATATTAAGGGTAGTACTACATTTAAAAAAAACTTCAAGCAATTTTTATTAAATTATGATTTTGTTAAATTATTAACATTTTGTAGATTTCGCCAAGTGTATGTAAATTTATGATCACAACTGTTTGCATGTCTAACATGACCATATTTTATCTGTCTTTTCACGTGATTGTGAAATCACCATTATACCTTTTCCTTCAAATCTTCCTTCTCTTTCTTAAGAAGCTCCACCTGTTCACTGAGCTGAAATTTCTCCCCAAGTAACCGGTCAACAGATGACTGTAGTTCTGTAATCACAAACAGATTGGACAAGACTTATGGGAATGCATTTTTTAACCACTTTCGAGGCTGGTGTTATTTAGAAGCGAGACTACGGGTCCCACCTCTGATTTGGTTCTGACTCATGAGAAGTGGATCTTCCTGTTCCTCAGGGACCGGCTCAGAGCTGGAATCAGCCTCAATGTCCAGGTTCAGGATGGAAAGGTTCAGTTCTGGCTTTTCTTGAATCAGGGGAAGGATAGCTTGACTTTGCCTCTTCAGTGCCTTGAAATCTTTTGTCACCTGTGGGTTCAAAAGTCCCAAAGATTGAGAAAGGTTTTTTTTTATTATTATTTTTTTTATGTTAAGCCTCAAAATGAGGTTTGTTGCAGGCGCATGTGAACAATATCCTACAAATAATATTTTAAGTCCCCCTGTGGTGAAGCTTTTAATGTTGTTTGTCTATGTGGTGTTTTTAATATGCTTTAAGACAAACCATGTGTAAATTCATAAGTCGACACCATTGCTGAGTATTTTCTCCTTAAAACTGCAGTGAACCAAAGACAGTCTCAAAAACACGCTTTGAAATCGTTGGTGTTTCTGATGTCACAAACTACCTTGTAACCAATCAGATCAACATGTGATCATCAATAAATGGATCTCTGAGCTGAGTGAGTGAGTGGAGGCGGGGCTCATCTGCATATTCATAGAACTGTGAATACTAAATGAGGCAAGGGTGTAGAGTTACATTCAAGATATTTTAAGGCATGAATTTTTTACAAGGAAAAAACGTTTAAATAATGTCATTTCGGTGATCAAAGATGAGTTTTAAGGGATACAATTATTGACTACAGGGGGACTTTAAAGGTCAATAATCTGTCCTTGAGTTTCACTCAGTTTCACTCTTAAAAATAAAGGTTCCAAAAGGGTGTTTTTGCAGTGATGCCATTGAAGAGTCATTTCAGTGATCAGCTCTTAAAAGAACCAGTTTTTCTTAATGTGAAGAACATTCTAAAGAACCTTTAGTGGAATGGAAAGATTCTATGGATGTTAAAGGTTCTTCATAGAGCCATCAGTGCCAATAAAGAACCGTTATTTTTTTTGAGTGTGGGATAAATGACTCAGTTTGGAGAACATAATAAAGCTTGTAACCAATATGGGGGATGTGAAAATTCTCAACAGAACAAATACAAGCTGTTAGACTTCCAGGAAAAGGGAAGTGTCTCTATACCTTCAGCGCCAAGGCCTCTGCGGTCTCCCTGCAGGACCGCTCGATCTGAAACTGCATCTCTAAAACATCCAGCTCCTTGAGCAGCTGAGAGGAGGCTGAAATTTGAATAAATCAAATTAGCACGTTTTCAGTGACACCACAAGCAGTTTATGTTGCATTCTGTCGAGTTATGTTATGCGAGTTATGTCAAGGTTTATCCATACAGTAAATGTTTTTCTCGCTGTATGAGTTGATGTATGAGGATATTGCAGTGCTAAAAGACTCTCACCCTCCTCCATCCTTGACAGCTTTTCATTCGCCTCATCTCGCTCTTTCTCCAGAATCTCGCACTGTATAGCAGATTACACAATGATGGTCATTTTGAAAAAAATTGCACAGTTTTATTACAAATAATATGGGTGAATCGCAATCGGTTAAGCAACGACTCTGTTTGCAGAGAATCATTGGCTATGTTCAAAACAGTGCAACTTCACATCGGATTTGTGACTCTCTCCCACAATTGCAATTATATTTCTCATATTTGTGATGTTATTTAGGTGTTGCTTGTAGTTGCAAACAAGAAGGGGCCTGATTTTATCCGCCTCAATATTGCTCTTACTATGTCTATAATATACAGTAAGAATATTGTAGAGTGCAAATGTTCTGGGACAGCAAATGAGCTGCTACTTTTGCCAAAATGTGTGGCATAAAATAGAGCATTCTGCAGTATACCGTATCCCACAATGCAATCTGCTCGGCCAGGACACCACTAGCTCAATTAAGCATGCGAACTGCTGTTGCATGCTGTTGTAAAAAGTCATATATAGTGCATACTGTGCCATAAGTAGTGCTATCGTATGCATTCTGAACAAAGCCAGCTTTACTTAATCAGAGATTACCTCAATGTCTCGTTCATCTTCTGAAGACATGGAGTTCTCCTCCTCAGACTCTAGAAGACCACAGAGGAAGTTTTCAGATTATTCATGCATTTCATGTATAATTAAAAGGCAGCCATATTAATCTAAAAAAAAAAAACAGTATTCTGAATGCTTCTTTACTGAAGTCGTGTGCTGTATATGTGATGTTATTATCAGGGATATCTGTAAAATTAGATATTAGTCAAATATTAGTCAAATGTTTTATTTCCTACATTGCTCTTCCATGTTCATTGGACTGACGGCCACTTTTATCCGTTACTGTTAATATATTTCATTACCCAGCTTATCCAGTAGAATAAAATACAATTTTTTATAGTTTAGAATGAAAATTTCAAAAGGAGAAAAAGTGTATCCAACCTGAAATCCTTTCGTCCGGTTCGAGATTCCACATGATTTCTCGAGCTTCTTGTTAGCGTCTGTTCTTCTAAATCCCTCTCGGTTTCTGCGTCTGTCGCTCTCGGTATGACAGTGTAGGAAGAACTGAAACTAAGGTGCCGCTCTGCTTTTTATTTCTTCCTATTTTGTTACGTAAATTCATACAAAAGTCCATTCTGCTTTGCCCTTTATGGTTAGCCGAGTCAACAGTGGCTATTTAGAAATGATTTGATAAAGCAACATTCATCACGCTTGTCCCTTGTGAAAGCAGCCTTGGTTTAGTGACACAGCATTGTCTTGAACAAATGCAAAACATGTTTATGCACTTATAAGATTATTTAAGGTCACGATGTGTGTTTTCTAATCTTGGCTTTTTGCATCAGGCTTTAGCTGTTGAGCTTTTGCACTCATAATGGTTGGATTTTACAGTGTAGAATTGAGTTTGTTGAAGTTGCTAAACTGCTGATTCTCAGTTGCAATGCAAAAAGCGATCATAATTAATGTCCAAATAAATGCCATGCTTTCTCATGCATAACCAAAGAACATATTTCTCTGGTGTCTTGAGAGCTATTGATAGTTTCATGGTGGATCCACATCAACGTCCCAAAAGCATGTTTAGTTTTAAGAGAGCTGGCCTTTCTAAAGTAATAGATTGTTGTGTAAAGTCCATTTACACACAGGATCTTGGAGGGTCGTCTGTCATTGTGTCAGACCATGGGCGTAGATTACGCGGGGGACGCGGGGGACGTGTCCCCCCCACTTTTTATAAAATGTAAATTCGTCCCCCGCACTTTTTCATAGGGCAAGTGTGTCCAAGACAAGCTGAGGTTTTCGCGGGTGTGTATAGCCTACATCGAGATTTAAAATCCAAAGAGTCAAGTCTATCTACAAACGTGACTTTCACGTTTCCATGGTAATCAGTCACTCGTGCATCACGACACGCCCATGCTCGCACCCGCGCCCAATCCATTTTTTTTCATAGAGGTCGCAATGAGTTCAAAACGGCAAAAAACTCTTCAGTCTTTGTTGTAGGAAAAAATTAATCTTTTCTTTTGTTTTTATTTTATGATTTAACAAATGAATGCCGTACATTCATTTGTCTGTATTTTGAGTTTATTTTATGATGTTAATACAGCTGCAGGGTGTGTGTGTGTGACTCAGAGGTGAGAAGACTAGGGGGTAAGGGGAGCCACAGGGGTTCCTCTGTGTCTTTTGTTTAGTGGGGGCTGTAAGAGATAGCTTTTGAAAGAGATAACACTATAAAAATGCGGGCCAACCTCTGCTCTGGGTCTCACTCTGTCTGCAGCTGGTCTGTGGGCAGACTGGGAACATTTCTTGCAAGAAATAAATATCTTTTAAGAACAATTTGATCCTGATGTCTCTTATGCCTGATGCTGTTTTGTTAGTTACTTGTTTTTGCCTCTACAAGTTGGTGTCAGAAGCGGGATCCATGAGGTTTCTTCTGGCCCTGAGAAAGCGGATTGACGGACTGATCACCCTAAAGCACAAAAGGCTTTAGTCTTACCTCGCCGAATTGAGAGAGAAGAGCCAAAACTGCTATCAGGGCCAGGAGGAACCCACTGGATTCAGAAAGAACTCGGAGGCAGTAAAAGCATCTCGGGTAAGAGACAGTTAAATTATTAAATTCTTTGTTGGGTGTAAATTGATATAACTGTGAATGAACCATGTTGGCTGGAACTATCTCTTTGGTACGGGCAGAGAAGGTTTTCGAGGGAGAGATTGTAACAAGCAGGGCTCTACAGTGAGAGTATTTCACTCGCATTTACGTTTCATTTAGGAGTACATGTACTCCTTGGAAAAAAGTTAGCGTAGGGCCCTGTCAAGTCAATTTTATGCCGAAAACTAGCTCGTAGGTGGACGGAAGAGCCACAGCTGATTAAGTAGGTGGACGGAAGAGCCACAGCTGATTAAGTAGGTGGACGGAAGAGCCACAGCTGATTAAGTAGGTGGATGGAAAAGCCACAGCTGATTAAGTAAGTGGACGGAAGAACCACACCTGATTAATTAGGTTTACTCAAAATCTCTGTAACCTGAGAAAGTCTCGTAAAAGTGGACGGAAGAGCCACACCAGATTAATTAGGTGAACCAGAATTAATCGAGCGCTAGAAAGTGCTCACGGAAAGATTTTGAGTAAACCTACTAATTACTGGAAGCATATTTGCTAAACCTTGCCGATTTGAGGTGACAAAATCGGATCTGTCAGAGACGTCTCACAGATTATTAGACGCGCGTCGAAGGAAAATCCAGGAGAGATAGAAATCAGCCAATATGGGGTCATCTCAAAGCAAGCTTGAACAAAATTTTATAGGCTACACCAGGTTTTCTGTAAAATGGAAAAATTACAGCCAGAAATGCATGCAAGAAATTGGGAAACGGATGATTGTTAAGCAAAGGGGAAGTGAAAATATTTGTACTAACAAACGCACACACGACGCACACACAAACACATACACTGATTTTCTTTCTGCTATCTGCAATGAAGAAACTGCTTGCAAATCTTTTTGTGTGTCTGATGAAACTTTGAGCAAAGCTATGACTGATGATTTGAGCAGTGTTGTAAATGATGAGCGTATGAGATTGTGCAAAAGTACAGGGTTTTTCTGAAGTGCCAATTTATCCGTTACTAGTCAAAGAGTTGTTGTAGTTTGTTCATGAGTGTAAAAATGTGAACAAACAGTGAATTGTTGGATGGAAAAGAAGCAGATAAAAGAGAACAGAGTCGATAGGAGAAGGAACTGACATGTAGGGAAGAGAGAATGTTTTTTCTGATGGAAAATACAAACAGTGAATTGTTGGATTGAACAGATACGGAAGGAACTGACATGTAGGGGAAGATAAAATTCATATTTATGAACGCCTGATTAAGTAAATGGTATGAAAAGTAAGTTTTAGATAAAAATAAGGCATTGAGTATGATTAACAGGGATTAACATGATATAAAGATAAGGAATGTTTCATTAAGCAGAACGGGAAAAATTCTATATTTTAGAGATAAACATTGAAAGACAAGGACATTGTCTGTTTTATAAAGGAAATTATGGGTTGGAAATAATTTCCCTAGACACGTATGACCAAAAGTTAATCAGAAACTTTGTGAAACCCGCTTAGAATATTTTGATTTTCCATGTCGCTTATGAAAATTAATGTTCTGCCAATAATAATGATGTGGATGTGCTTTATTGTATTAATGTTATGAAAACAATGTTATTTAAGAGTAGATTGCCATATTTTTGTAACAAGAGTTGAAGTTGCAAGCGGCTAGAGACTGAGAACAAGATTTGAGGAATCTTGTGATTTCTGTGAAACAGTAGAGATAAGTGGGACTGAATAATGATAATATTAAGTTGAATCTGCATACTAACCATTTGAATAAGCTATCAAACCAGTGTTAATGAAATTAATGACATGCTAAATTTCTTTATACTGTATGAAGAGTAACTGAATAGTCCTGATACAAAAGAGAGCAAATGCTGTAAGCAGCTCTGCTCTGAAGCTCTCAGTTTAAAGAGATTTGCAGATTATGTTTTTGTAAAAGTTTGATTCTGATTGGAAAGATCAACTTTGACTGGCTCCAAACAAAGAAAGTGCCAAACTAACACAAATTTAAAGAAAAGTCTGTGTTAATATGGGTTAGAAAGTAGATCAGTGTTAATATGATGAAGATTGTGATTCGGCTATTGTAATTGAATTTGAAGCGGACAGTGGGGGAAAATGCAGAGAACTTATCAGTGGCTCTGTTTGCATTTCCTGAATAAGAACACTCTGCTTCAGGGGTGTAAAGTAGGGTGGAGATGTTAGAAAGACCACAGGGATAAGACTGTAGGTAGAATAACAAAGAGTGTTTTATTGCGGTCAGCGAAGTCATTCAGTGACTGTAAAATGCGATGATATAGAGAGACAAATCTAACGAATGATTTATAGTGATAATCATAAAATGTATGACAAAGCAGAGAGCGCAGCCTCAAAAGCTAGTAGGAACCATAGAAGCAGATTGATAAACTCCTAGAGAAAACATTGAAGTCGGGTATTAAATTATGGTAATTGAAAACCTGACAACTCAAATTGAAATGAAATTTGAAACGTTATTAAGAACTAGAATAATTATTATTTCTTTAAGAAAAATAAGCAGAAGCAGTGTTACAGGATTAACAGTTGCAAAATGTAAAATGTATAAAAAAGGCATTTGATTAAACAAAAGCTTGTTGTTGACTATGAAAAGAGCCAACAGCCGATGTTTTGGGTTCAAAAGATAAGATTGTGAATTGGCCAAAACAGGTTTGCTTATCTGGATTTGGTATGTGCTGTGACTGAAACTGCCACAGTTTCAGTGCAACAGAGACTCATTCTGAGTGGAAATTTGTAATGTCTAAATTACAATACATGTAATTTATGGAAAAGATGCCTTAAGATGGTAGATAAAGTCTGAAGTTAAAAGTTTATGAGAATGCAGTGTATCAGTCCTGAATGCCTCAAGAGTCTCTCTCTCATTCAATGTCAGCTGAAAGATGTTGTCTGAGCCTGTGTAAAGCACAGTGTTTCAGTTGAAAATCATAGACACAGAGATGTTAAAGGAAATCATTGCCATTCAAAGGGCAATTTGTACTTAAAACGTTTTAAAAGTAAAACTGAAAGACTTTAAAGAAGTCTTTAAAATAATACTGTTTTGAACTTGTTTATTTTAGGACCAGTGACTGTCTCATTTTAGCCCCCACCATAAAACAGGGCCGATGGCTCCGGCTACAGAAGTAACAGTACACTGAATGTACGATTGTGATCTAAATTCACTGAGTATAATCTAAGCAGCTAGGTTGCTGCCTTTAAAATGATTAATGAATTTAAGTGATTAAATACTGCTGTTATTAATCCGTCTCCCTATGTTTAACACTAGTAGGCAGTCCGAATGGCTCTGATGACTCTTGAATGCGCCTTTTCCTAAGCTCCAGAAAACAACAGATTATGTTGAAGAAAACGGTCACAGATTCTGTAATGGGGAAAAGCGGTTACCAGTGTGTACGAGTGATTACTTCAAAGACGGGTAAGATCTTAAGGCCAAAAGGACAACCTAAGACAGAAGGATCACGCAAAAACACTGGGCATTTCCTGATGGAGGTGTTTTTATGCGAGATGGATATGAGAGTGGCGCTGATTGACTGAGTGGCGATCAGCTTCAGCAGATCATTGAGAGGCGAGATGAGCTGTAAGAAGTTCAGTCTGCCCCAGAAAATGTGAGCCCCTATACCACTCACAAGAAACCGCGTTGATTGTATGGCTTGTCCTCCATTGTGACGTATCTGCATCTATGCCAGGGAGACAACACCCTGAAGAAAAGAAAATTATTGCTTAAGAGCTAATGGAAATAGGCTTTCAAGAGCCAACTGAGACCGTGAGGTGATTGTCATTATTTGTTGTGGAGACCGTAACAAGACGTATTAATTTATATAAGGAACATGATGTTGGTTGCCTTATGGGCAAGGAAAAAATGTTTGATATTGAACTAGTTTTAACTTCTGAAGGTCGTTAGACATGGTGGTGGCTAAAGATGAGGACAGCTTGTGATGAGTCAAGAGAAATTTCTGAAAAAACGAAGGTTAGGTGAATTGAGTATTTAAACTAAAAATAACCTTAGAGAAAAAAAAAGATCATAGCATAATGTGTTTTAGATTATTGTAATGGTTCTAATTTGAGTCAAATATTTGTATTTTTGACATTTGTGAACTATTAAGGATTGACTATGACTATGATTATTTTAGTTACAGTCCTAGGAGGCTGTTGAAAAGATTATTTGCTTATAGTGAGAGAGAAAGAGACTGCTTGAGTGGACTGCTGAGAGACTGCTTGATACTCTGTCTGTCTTTTTTGTTATCAGTCAGCCAAAGAAAGATGAGCAAAGTAAGATAATGAACCAAAACAATCCAGCTGATTTTTCTAAAATCAAATGAATAATGAACAGACATGCCTTGAAACTGGTTAAGAGTCCATAAATAAAAACATTAGATAAAAGATACAGGAAAATGTAAGGTTAAACTGTCATTTAAAATTTAAATATTTTTAGAGAAAATATATAAATAAGAAATATGAGCGGTTCATAGTCAGGGATGAGTGTGAGTGTTAATTCATGTTTTGAACAGTATGTGTTAGTTTAGGACAACCATTCTGTCTGAATAGTGTGTATAAATTTGTAATTTAACCTCTGGAAAGAGTGTTTTAGTATTAAGGCAAATGAAAAATTTGAAAGTAAGCTGAGGATTGTGAGTCAATCTGATGAGAAGGCAACACAGAACATAGGACGAGCCTTAAGTTAATTGATCATCGAGCTCTGTCTGTTAATTGTTATTTTGGTCATTTCTGATGTGCAGTAAATTTGAATTACTTTCTGGACAGGTTTAAGTATTGATGTGTAAATTTTGTTTCAGAGGCAGAGAAAGATGTCTAAAGGAAATTTGGCTTAAGGACAACGTTTGGGCTAGCAAACTTTATCCAAACAAATGTTACCAGATAAATATTAACAAATATTGCAGTTTTTTCCTGTAGCTCAAACATTAGAGTGTGACACCTGTAACGCCAAGGTCATGGGTTCAATTTCCGAGGGAAAGCAAGAACTGATAAGAATGTAAATGTGTACCTTGAAATGGAAGTCACTATGGACGTCTGATAAAAGTAAGAGAATTTTATTACGTTAAATTTATGCACGAGATGAGTGTCGTGCATAAAGAGGAGGATGAATATGCTCGTGGCGGGAACAAGAGAACGCACAGGAAAACAAGTGATCAGATGAGTCTTTGAACTTTTTAGTATGGATAATTTGTATTCAGGCCACAAACAAAGACATTTCGGCCTCACAGGGGGGGCTAAACCCACTGTCTTCACAGCAGGCTGAGAGGTTATCTAGCTTTGACCTCATCGGTATGTGAGGACAGTAAAAGTCCAGGAGGAACCCACTGGTGGTCAGATAAGAGCCTTTCAACTCTTCAGGGGGTCAGAAGGACAATTTGGGGTTCACATTTGCTGAAAGCCATCGCACAGGTGGGAAGATAAATGTTGGGAGGACATTGGGTTTAATTGTGTGCATTGTTTGTATTTTAAGTGTGCTAATAACAAGAATTGTTTCGACAGGAAACGCCAGGGCAGATGTGGCAGCACAGAAGACAAAAGAAAACTATGTGACAATAACCTCAACATTTGTTTTTCTTTACAGAAGATGCAGACTTTTACACACACACACACACACACACACACACACACACACACACACACACACACACACACACACACACACAAATGGTCAGACAAGAGCCTTTCAACTCTTCAGGGGGGGGGCCTGAACTCTTCAGGGGGGGCACCTTGCGCATAACTTAACATTTTTCATTTTGCAGGATGTCAGAACGGATTGAACCAAACAGAACTGATTCTGTATTGTTTTGTTAACATGAGCAACATGGGTTGAATGTTTTTTAGGGGAACAAGGACCCCGAGTGCTATTCAATGAGCAAGAAATTATCCGGTGATATGTTTCAGGTTGAAAATTTCACAGGTCACACCAAAGGGACGGCAAGACAAGCGGTCACTAACAAAATCACTTAAGGTCTGCTTTCGCAGGTGACAGCAGACAGTAAATGACTCATTCCAGTGGGGGTGCGATCGTGATCTAAGGGAAATTCTTGTAAGGATTTGAAAATGATTGAAGAGTGTTAGACCTGGGTCGAAGCATCTGACCTTAACCACACCAACCAACGTCAGCAACCCAAAACGCCAAACGCAAAGAATAAAGTGGGGGATCAATGATATGTGCTAGAAACTATCTACCCCGCCAACGTTGGAAAAATCCTCTCTACGGCATGCAAAGTGTCATATTGGTGAAGATGGAACGTCCATGAGGCAACGAGATGATCAACATATCAGGAGAAAATGTTGACCAATTAATGGTTGAAGAAAAGTTTTGTGATTTTTATTTGATTGAATCAAATTAGGGCTTAGTATTGATATAAATCTAATCATTTGACTTGTGCAAAGAACAAGTCAAGTTTTCAGGTAGAAGATTTATTAATTAATGTGAAGTATGGTGATAAGAAAAAAAAACGGTATGTAATGGAAAAGTCGGGTTAGATTTTATTAAATAGATTTTAATTAAATACAGCTTTAGAAGTAAAACCATTTCCTGACAAAATATTGTGATTAATTGAAAAAGCTACATATACAAATACATAGTGTTATGATTGTATGTGTTATTCTGATAATTTTGTTATTAATGGGTACAGTCTATCCTAGGGATGAACAAAATATGCAGATGGTACGAGTGACGGAAGTTGCAATTATAATCATTTACGTTTTTCTTACTATATGCTTTGAGCTATGTCTGGGATGACTGAGGGTCTGGTTCTCAACCAGGAAAATGCGATAACAATGTTTGTTCATTTTTAGCCCGGTTTCAGACAAAATGCTTATTTATTTGATACAAGCTTTTTACTTTTTCAAAGTTCAAGTAGAGTGATCAGGTATACGAGAATAAGACATGAAGGGCATAACTGTGATGTAAGAAACTTGAATTAATTCTAGTCTTATGTAAAGACTTGAATTGATTCTATTCTGAAGATTTAATAGCGTAATGGGTTTAATTAAAATTAGAAAACAAGGCTGAATTTTTATATATAGTTTATCAGAGAATGATAAAGAGGAGGAATTGTTGTAGGAAAAAATTAATCTTTTCTTTTGTTTTTATTTTATGATTTAACAAATGAATGCCGTACATTCATTTGTCTGTATTTTGAGTTTATTTTATGATGTTAATACAGCTGCAGGGTGTGTGTGTGTGACTCAGAGGTGAGAAGACTAGGGGGTAAGGGGAGCCACAGGGGTTCCTCTGTGTCTTTTGTTTAGTGGGGGCTGTAAGAGATAGCTTTTGAAAGAGATAACACTATAAAAATGCGGGCCAACCTCTGCTCTGGGTCTCACTCTGTCTGCAGCTGGTCTGTGGGCAGACTGGGAACATTTCTTGCAAGAAATAAATATCTTTTAAGAACAATTTGATCCTGATGTCTCTTATGCCTGATGCTGTTTTGTTAGTTACTTGTTTTTGCCTCTACATCTTCACTCGATCCTTTTTCACGAAAAAGTCAAGCGCTGTAAGTAAGTTGTCATGTGGTATCCGAATTGTGTTGCACAATGATGAATAACTCTGCCTACCGGTATTTCTCTTGTTGAATAATTAACAAGTTTTGTTGTAAATTGAAAATATTCACTACCCGCACAAACGTGCGTTTATTTTCAATTTTTTTTTTCGTAATGTCTTTTATTTTCACAGATGTTATCAAAGCCCTTCAAATTAGAATAAACATGGTGATTGTTAGCCTAATGCTGAATTTGTATTTTCATGCATTAACAGCCTGCTTGAATCAGGCAGCGTTGTAACATGTGTACATGATGACAAACTTTAAGTTCTCTTGAAAAAGCCTAACCAGAAAGTTTGAAGTAGTTTTAAAAGCTTGAAGTTTGAAGGTTTTCAATTGGAAAGTTTTAGTTTAGTAAGATAGATAGATAGATAGATAGATAGATAGATAATAATAAATAGTATTATATTAATAATAAATAGGGAATCACAGATAATGCAAGGATGATTCTGATTTAATTTAATTTAATGTTAAGTGGCGATTGATAGCCTATTACACTGACGGTAACAAAGTTTCAATTTGGAATGAAAGATGGAGCATAGGTTACATTTAATAAAATGAAGGAAAAAATGCCTTTTATAAAGGTAAAAAACGTATTCTGATAAGAGTGTTTTCCAACAGTGATGTAATAATTGTAGTTTGAATAATTGTAATGTGATGATCAGATACCATCATAGGTTTGGGCGGTTGGCGGGTGGATTATTTATTTTTAACAGCAGATTCGGGTGACTCAAAGTGCACCAGATTAATGAATTTATCTTTAAAATGTACAAATTTTCTTCCAGGGGGGCATGCCCCCGGACCCCCCTAGGGGTACCGAGCTCCACCCACAAACACAGTAGGCTATATGATGGTCTATGAAAAATACTAATTTAATTATCTTATTATTAAAATGCATGATCAGGATTTTACCACTTCCGCCTAGTTTTGAGCCAGGAAAAACCCTGCATGTGCAATATAAAGTAATGAACATCTTTCTTTCTTTCTGTTTTATTGCTTTAAAAATAAATAGCATATTAAGCCAATTAAGCAAAAACCTGTCAACAAAAGTCTGAAAAAAACTGGTATTACACTTGACATTCTGTCCCCCTCACTTTTGAAATGATGGCTACGCCCCTGTGTCAGACTACAGTCATGAGAGCCAAAATCATTTGTTTAGGTTGCTAAGATTAGTCCTGTTCAATCTCCAGATGAATATTTAGCTGCACATAACCCTGAAGATTTAAGAAATGTCCAGAATTCGATGTTTCCCTTAATGCCTGGTTCAGATTACACGATTTTAGCCCGATTTTGGCACGATCCGTTTGACGTAGGGTGTCGTGGGGATTCGGACAACGGGCGTCGGGACGCAAGATTCGATCGTTTCATCTCGTATAGTGTGTCATAGTGGGCGACAACCTACGTCGCGTCTGCGATGCTTCACGACATCACGACAGAAAGACTAGCATGTTTATTTTTGTAACGTCCTCCACGACGACGGCGCGCGAGTGAGTGAGTGAGAGTGTGTTCGCGAGTGAGTGAGCGAGTGTGTGTGACTGTGTGTGTTCGCGAGAGTGAGTGTGTGAGTGAGAGAGCATGTGTGTGTGTGTGTGTGAGTGCGTGTATGTGAGTGAGTGTGTATGTGAGAGAGAAAGTGAGTGCGTGTGTGAGTGCGTGTAGGCTATGTGAGTGAGCGTGCGAGTGAATGTGAGACAGCTCGCGATGACTGGTCGGAAAACAACGTGTAGTCTGACATGTTTCTTGTCCACCGACATGACAAGATTTTTAGGAGTCAAAATCCTGTAATCTGACACAGTGACTATCGTAACAGACAAAAAAATCGTGTAATCTGAACCAGGCATAAGTCTTAAGAGATAGGATGAAATGACTTGCTTGCTGAAAGGGACTTTGGTAAAGAACAGCGAGAGGAGTCGATGCAGTCTGGCATGTAACATTAAAAAATAACTTATTTTGAAAGTCTAAAGGAGAATCAATAGGCCTCCTGCACGTTCAGTGTGTCTTGTGCTTATTGTATGTAGAGACAGATTTAATTTTATTTCGATCTGTGATCTATTCTATTGAAGCTGTTTCTTCATACACACCTTTTCTAGTATTGGTGTTCTCAGACAGTGAACAACAGTTTTGTTCAGACAGACTATTTTGGGTGTCCAATATGCACAGGCTATAATAAAACTATATATAAACATAAAGGTTTATATTATAATAATATTTCAAATTATTTTAAATAATAAAATTGCATAGTCTTTTAAAGTACCCATGACTAAAGTATATTTATAAAAAGAATAATTGAAAATAATTATTCTTTATTGGCCTGATCTTTTATAGCACGGATTCTTTGGTCATTTATTTTAAGATGATGAGCGTTATTAAAAGCTTTCAGGATAAACTGCATAGCATGGGAGACTGGGATGAATTTATTATTCACGTTTATATTACTATAGTTTTAAATGAAATGCAACCAAACATTGACTTTTTAAAAAAAAAATTTAAATGTCTTGCAAAGTAAAATGCTTATTCCTGTTTTCTCAGGCAGGGAGAGAACATGTGCTGATTCAAGTAAGTGTCATCACTCTTCACACTGAACACATTTACTGTTGCAATACGTCTCCTCGAACGCCCAGAAACCATCACTTTATCCACAACAGAAGAGAAATGCACATACAGTATGTCCTCCTTAGGCTTCCCATTTAAATCTAATGCTCTTAATATAAGCTACACTTTACTTTTAAAATATGCCGTTGGGCATTTAAACTATGAATTAAGATACTATTTGGTGCCTTTATGAGTATATTTTCATGTGAGGATGTCTCATCGACGTCAGGTCAGGTTTTTGCTTTTCTTCTGGTGATATGTTTTGATATTTTGCCCCCAGGTCCACAAAAGCACACATCTTCAGAGTGCAGCATTACAGTAATGAGAGTATATTAGGATTAAACATGACGTAAAGAGGCTGACTGATAGGAGGTCATGGGTGGGTCATTGGGTCATATTACCATCGCACGCGAGGAGTCCGAGTTATTGACTGTTTACCCAAACACGAACATACTGTGAACATTGATCAAATCAGTCAATATTACAGCATAAAGGGCCAGTGTTTGCAGTGTTTTTGAGAGACATGAACCGAACAGCGCGAGGGAGAGCGAGGATGGGTCAGATTCAGGGCTGTGAGACGCGACTCGATGCGATGTGACAGGGCCGCCTGGAAGATACGGATGGCCCCTCAGTGACTTCACTGCGCTTGCAAACAAACCTGAACTTGGTCATGCCGGAAGGGCAGGTTTTAGAAAGGAGACTCACACTTTTTTTTCTACTGCAATAGGAGCTTGTTTATGAGCTATTTGCCAAAACAAACTTAATCAGTAATTTGTCAAAAAGAACTATGAATTCATTTTTATTTTTATATTATAAAAACAAATTATCAATAATGATGATAATAATAATTTTAGTTTCTCAAACTATTTATCTTTTTTTTTTTAAATTTGTATATTATATTATATTATATTATATTATATATTTCTTTATATTCTAAAACAATTAGTCAAATAATAATATTTTCCAATTCATATTATATTACATTATATTACATTATATTATATTAATTGTATTCTAAAAACAATTAGTTAAAAATAACAATAGGCTAATTTAACTTTCTCAAATTATTTTTCTTTTTTCCAATTCATATATTATATTTCTTCATATTATAAATGATGTCTAATTCATATATTATCAGAAGTTTTAATAACAAGAATGATGATTATATTATACATTTTTTCAAATTCATATCTGTCTCTCTCTCTCTTTTTATATATATATATATATATATATATATTGATATGATTTTTTGGGGGTTTCTTTTTAACAGAAACCTAAACGCTATTCTTTTGTTGTCATGCAAGTGCTCTTATTTTCATCAGGAAAGTTCAAATCTTGCTTTTTTGTAATCTTGGTTTTGTCCAGGAGTTAGTGATAATGTCACTGTCTTTTGATTGGTCGTGATTCCGCTGTGCCTCTAGGTGGCGCTCTGGCCTTGTGAACCGCAACCTGTTGCTGTGTGTCCCATCATGAGTGTGATCATCTCACCTCAGCCAGAAGATTTTCGTTTTATTAAGACTGTTAGATAAACGTAGCAGTTGTTGTTATTGATTGAGCTGGTTGATGCTCTTTATCTATTGTCATGATTTACACAGAAAAAATAAATAAATCAGTTTTCACAAAATATGCTTGTATTTATGGCACCTTCCAAGGATAGGGTACAGATTTGGTGTCCCTTTACTATTTAAAGCTAATAAGAAAAAAGAAAAAAAAAAAGAAAACCGTTTTCCAACTTTTTTTAAGACATAAAACCAATTTGGCCTGTTCTACCAGTGATCTTCACCTTCTTGAATACATCCACCAATTAAAATTACATACAGAAATATGATCATTTTGACGTTATCTGTTTAAAATTATATTACATTTATTGTAAAAGAAAAGCTTTTAATTATTATTTAAATTTTAAAATTAGTGTTCCAGGAAGATGATTAAATGACGTTGTTCTATTTTCTTTTTATATCTTTTGCAAATTTTTACATTTACATAATTTTATTTTAATTTTATTATTTAATTTATATATTATTATTTAATTTATTTTATTTTTATTCTCAACCCTGTTCCAAAGATAATAATAATAATAATAATAATAATAATATAATAATAATAATAAATGATAAAGACTTATATTGACATTATCTGTTATTTATATTAAATTGATTGTTGTTTTTTTATTACCATTTTAATTAGCAAAAAAAAACATAACATGCTGTGTCCACATTGATGTGTAATTCTGTTGCTGCATTAAAATTCGCCTTATTTAAAGAATCGACACATTAGAAATTAAATTCAATTAAATATTTGTTATTGTGTTTTATTAAAAAAACACCTTAAATTACATTATTTCTATTTTTATGTAACTTTTTACATACATTTACATTATTTTATTTTTATTTTATTAATTTTTAATTTTTTATGTTATCTTTTTTTAAACCCTGTTCCAAGAGTTAGGCCTATAGTAAAAAAACTTTTTTTCTTTTTAATTTTAATTTTAATTTTAATATTTGGCCTAGATTTATGGGAAATACAAGTTTATCAATAACTACAAAATGATCCCTTCCTACAATCCAACATTTGGTCACCATCTTACTAGCCCTAACTGAGTGACATCTTTATTTAGGCTTACATTGCAATCCTGTTTTTTTATTTTTTTTATCTACTTTTAAAATGTAATAAAATAAATGATCAGAAGCTTCTTTTAAAGAGTTTAAATCTATATTTTGTCCCCTGCTTGCGTGTTGTTCATGAGGGGTTCAGAAGAATGGAGTGGTGGATGGGGCTCGCTCTAGCCGAGCACACAGTGGTACAGACAGTATGTCACAGTCTCAGAGAGATGATGATGATGACCGGGACAGAGGAAGGGATCTAGACACGGGCTCATGGTGGGACACACAGACCAGCCCTGTGTCCCAATCACGATGTCCCAGGAAGCGAAGTCTGGCCTGGCACAAAGTGGTACAGTCGCCACTCGCCAGACAGCTGTGACTCATGGGAATAGTGAGTGAAAGAGAGATATAGTGACCAGGATGATGGATAAAAAAAAGTAGCTTTCATGTTAACTGCTGATTTAATATGATCCGTGTGTCAGTGGGACAAAAAACCGGAAGTCGCGCAGCTGACTGGGCTTTTAGAGGGTGTGATTCGTCTCTGCGGGGGATCCACACCTGTTTCAGTCCACGTTTGAGCCTCTGTCTCCTCCTCCTGTGTCCCGACACCCGTTCACTGAGGATGAGGATGCAGACTCCTATCAGGAGGAGAGAACTGATGTAATCCGGCTCTATCGCTCTAGATTTCCCTCCGTATCGGTTCTCACTTCCGCTCGGTTTCAGTTCATGTTCTGTATTTGCATGACAACAAATTGTTATTGGCGAGGCGTTTGCAGCTTTAGTTGCAGGTGTACAAACAGTTATTATAGTTAATTATTATAGTAGTATAAAAAACTAAAACTATAACTGAAACCATAAAAAAGTGTTGTTGAAAAAACTTCATATATATATATATCTCAAGGTTTATATATATATATGTATGTATGTATATGTATGTATGTATATGCTTATTCAATAATTCTCATTTTAATTTAGTTTAACTTAATGTACTAAAATAAATATAAATAAATAAACTATATAGACTTGTAAAAATGACAAAAAACACAAATAAATGACAAAAATAACTCAAATTGAAATGAAAACAGAATATATTCAAACTAATTGAAAATATTTTAATTAAAATTAATAATAGTATCTAAATTATACTAAAATAACACTGCGTGGTACAAAGAAAATAATGTAAAATTGTTAAAATATATATATTTGAAAAGTATAACAAAATATTTTCTTAATTTAAAATTTACAAATGAGTAAAGCACATTACTGTTAAAAACTTCTTCTTTTTTGGAATTAGTTTAATAATTTTTTCATCAAGGATGCATTAAACTGATCAAAAATGGCATTCATGATGTCATGAAAGATTCCACATTGTTTGGGACTGTTTTGTTTTGCACTATTTTCTTTGTACTCGTGTAAGTGTAGTTTTGTTCAATTTGTCAAGTGTGCATTAATGATATTAAATTCTAGCTTTGGAATTAGCCTTGAGCCTGTGGTTTTTGTTTGTGATTTCACCATGCAACTTGCTTCTGATTGGTTAAACGGATAATGTTACAACACTCCCCTTTCTCCACAGATTTAAGCATAGACAAGCAGTATTAACAGAAGTTTGGTGAGATTTCTCTCTCTCTCTTCTCTCTCTCTCTCTCTTTCTCTCTCTTTCTCTCTCTCTCCCCCCACAAACCTCCATTAGTTCTGACATGCAGGACCACTGATGCCGTAAAGGTCAGGCCCTCGCGCAGCAGGTCTTGGCAGGGTTTTAGTCCGGGCGTAATCACACACATCTGCGTGCGAGAGTCCAGCGCTGCCCACTGCGTTCCCCCGTTCTCTCCTCTGACACGCTCTCACACCCCGAATCAGCAGAAGATCCGCAACAGGCACTGCGCACTTCTCTCTCTTCTCGCTGCACCTTTAGTTTAGTTTTTAAATCTTATTTTTTAATTCAGTTGAATTTTTTTTTTAATTTTTGTTTTTCCATATTTATTATTTTTAAGTTAAAAGTGAAATGTGTACATTTTATAAAGGAAATGTGCACTGTAAAAAAAGACGGGAGTATGTTTTACAAGGAAATACTGTTTTCGCCGTTTACTTTAAAGTTTCATGTTAAACTTTAATCTCATGTTTACTTGCCATTTCTTTGTAATTAATTGTGGATTTTACTAGCAATTTCTGAGTGAAAATTTGTGGGGAAAAAATGCACTGAAAAACCTGCTCCAATAATCTTTGTTACCCTAGCAACACCCTAGCAACGTTCTAGCAACCACCCAGAACACCCTAGCAATGCTCTAGCAACCACCCAGAGCGCTATAGCAACCAGTTTTACATGGGGAAAAAAACAATAACACTGAAACACATTTGGTGTAGAAACAATAATATTCACTCAGAAATTGCTAGTAAAATTTATTTTTTTCTAAATTATGCCATCTGAAATGGCAAACATGAAATTAAAATTTTATTTTGATGTAAAAATTTTAATGTTTAAGTATTTTCTTGTTAAGCGTAATCCAATAATCTTTGTTACCATATTAGCAACGCTCTAGCGACCACCCAGAACACCTTAGCAACACCCTAGCAACCACCAAGAACCACATAGCAACAGCCTGCAAGTTCTGCACGAGAAAACACAAGTGGTGTTTTCTTGTGCAAAACTCTCAGGCTGTTGCTATGGTGTTCTTGGTGGTTGCTAGAGCATTGCTTTGCAAATTTACTTGCAATTTCTGAGTGAATATTTTTTCTACACCAAATGATTTTCGGTGTTAGTGATGTTTTCCCATGCAAAACTCGTTGCTAGAATGCCGAGGTTTTAGTTGCCAGGCTGTTGCTATGGTGCTCTGGTGGTTTCTAGATGTTTACTCTTAAAATTAATAAATAACTAATTCGATTTGCCTGCATAGTGACCAAGAAAATCTCACAGTTTCAAGTTAGAAACTTGTTTATCGTAATGTTTTATGAATTGTTGTGACAAAAAAAAAAACACAAAAAAAGTGTTGTACACTGCTCAAAGTAAATCCTCTGGGCATTCTATGCACACAGAGATTTTTTGTACAGTCACTGCAGAAATATCAGTAGTATGTTATTTAAAACAGCCAAAGACTTCCTCCTCCTCCTCCTCCTCCTCCTCCTCCTCCTCCTCCTCCTCCTCCTCCTCCTCACTGAGCTCTGGTTAGTGGGATACACTGTAGTCACATGATCCAAATTTGGCATTTGTACCAAAATTGCAGGTGGCTCTAGTCTAGTGGAAAGCAGGAAAAATCATGAAAAAGTGTCTGTCTGTGTGTGTGTGTGTGTGTGTGTGTGTGTGTGTGTCGTGTTTCCATATCCTCTCCAAATTCACAAAGTAACTTGTTCAGCAAGACAACATGTTTCTTGTCTCTCGTTGTACAAAGCTGTTTCCACTCATTTGAAAGACCGGCGCAGTGAAGCAAACAACATTATCATTGAGCAAGTGAGTGGCAGTGCATTTTTTTTGCATTTAAACAAGTTCTCCTACTACAGTGTATATGCAAGAAAAAATTAGGAAAGGAAAATATTGACCAAATACACAAAGCAGCTTAACTCCTGTTTTTTTGTACTATATACAAACATTATGAAAGCTCAGATTTTATTTGTCAAATAAAAACATCTATTTATTAATTTGTTAAAATTGTGAGATTGTTTTAATCACAGTGCAGTCAAAAATAATACATCATTTATTTATATTTAAGACCAAAAAAATTTACATTTGTATAACACTTTTTCCTAACTTTCATTCTTTTTTAAAGCAGATTTTTATTTTTATTATTAATACATTTATTTGAAACTGTCATATTGCAGTAAAAAAAAGAAAAAAAAGTATTTATATAAAAGTGAGCTTTTATTAGTCACAATACATTTCAAAAATACATATAAACATTTTTATTTATTTTATTTTATAACTGAATCAAAAAACTTGTTTGGTTCAGCCATTCTTTATTGTAATTTCAAAAAAAAACAAAAAAAAAAACAAAAAAAAAAAACAAACAAAAAAATCCTTTCCCTTTGAAACATCACTTATCAGGCTTATGCTACTCTGAATAATACCTGAACTTCGTATTTTGAGCACTTCTTGCGTTGTTGTTGTTTTTGCCTCTTTATGATGACTCGCTGAATTTTTGTCCTAATTTGTAAGTCGCTTTGGATAAAGGCGTCTGCTAAATGACTAAATGTAAATGTAAATGTAATGTAAATGTAATTTTAACATTAATAATTAAAATTCACATGACACTTTTCCCTACTCGTCATTCTTTGTTTTCCCTCTAAAAAGCAGTTTGTTTGTTTTTGACACTCATATATTCAGGTCACCTTTCCTCAGCACAAAAGAGAATCATACCATTTTCAGGATAGTATATTTTAAAGATAAATTTGTAAAATCCAAATAAGCTTTACATATCTTTATTGTTTAAACAATGTTTTTCCTGCTCGTTCAATGAACCATAAACAATTATAGCAAATGCACCTGTGGACCAGTCAGTTTACAGGCGGTAGGTCACAGTATCAATAACTTAGGGCGCTAAAGAGACCTTTCTACTGACTCTAAACCTCTTTCTCCTGGTGTTTTTCAAAGTTCATGCTGATGCATTAAAACTTTAATTAAGAGTTAAAGGCAGGTTAAGAGTTTCAAAATAGTAACAAGATTTATTAACAAAAGCAAACAACTCGAGGCAGAGTGCATAGCAAACACCAACAATACCTGACCAAGACAGAAAGGATAATGAGGAACTTAAATACTCAATGATAACAAACTCAATAATGATCAGTTGTGATAATAAAAATGAATACCAGTGGTAACAGATGACGGGAGGGAAAACTAGAACAAAGGAAACAGGAAACGGATTATAAACAAACAAAAAGTCCATGAAAGTGAACTGAACGTAATCGTGACAGAACGGCTCCCTCCAGGAAGGCGTGCCCTCGCTCTATGAAATGGCTGAGGAGGTGGTTCTGGAGGTGGACGAGGGACTGGTGAAGGAGGAAGCCCCGGTGGAAGGGACCAGGGAGGTGAGGATGGGAGGAGTGGCCAGGTGGTAGACCAGAGCACATCCGGGACGACAGCCCACGGTGGAATCGACAGAGGGGGAGTCATGGTGGAGCTTTGGCTGACGACATGGGAAGCAGTAGGAATTGGAGACCAGGGTGTAGATGTGGATGGCCGACACCGATGGTACTGGAGGCCGAGGTGCAGGTGCAGCGACGAGCGTCCAAGGTAGAGCCAGAGTGCCTGAGGACTGAGGCGTAGCCGGAAGGTGAAGAGATGGAGCACGGCGGACTAGATCAGCGACTGGAGGCGCAGCAGGCGCATAAACGGCGTGCAGAACGCTCACTGCCATAGGAAACCAATTGAAAAAAGGAGCCTCTCACTGCAAAAAACGCGTCAGGTGTGATCAGGGCCTAAGAGTTTCAAAATAGTAACAAGGTTTATTGACAAAAGTGAATAACTCGACACAGAGTGCATAGCAAACACCAACAATACCGAACCAAGACAGAAAGGATATGAGGAACTTAAATACTCAATAGCCGCGTTTCCACCAAAATTACCCAGAACGATTTGTCCCAGGAACTTTTTTTCCCCCCAGACCTGTTGCTTTCTGCGTTTCCACCGCGGTCTAAAGTACCGTGAAGATTAGGCAAATTAGTCCGCTGACGTAGGACTGCACGCACCGCAACAGATTTTTTTAAATGGTGGTTGAAATGAAATGCTGTGTGGAGTCAACCAATCAAAATGCGGCATGAACTCAACCAATCAGCAAGTCCCCCCATCCCCCCACGAAAGTTCCTGAACTTTCAAAAAGAGTATTACCTCGCAAGCAGGGACTTTCTTTCTGAGGGGGAAATTTTTACCCGGAACTTCATTAGGACCCTGGTCCCTAGTTCCTGGGGAAAGTTCCTGCGGTGCAAACGCGGCTAATTATAACGAACTCAGTAATGATCAGCTGTGATAATTAAATGAATATCCATGTTAACAGATGACTGACAAGAAAACTAGAACAAAGGAAACAGGAAACACATGATGAACGAACTAAAAGTCCATGAAAGTGAAACTAACTGAACATAATCGTGACTCACTCTGGGTCCCTGATCACCCGTGTGAACGTGCAATAGTCCTGCGGCAGGAGGCATGAAGACTGCAGGTGTGAACAGAGCAATAAACTGCAATGTCCGTAACGTAAGACGCCTAAAGTACCTTGCAGTGCCAAACCGCTTGTAACCGTATGTCCATAACCATTTATATCTCAGTTGTTAAATCTTTTTATGTTCATTCAAATATTTCCTAGGGGTGTAATGATACCCTTGTGTCACGATTCGATACATATCACGATACTGAACTCACAATACCATATTATTGTGATTCTCCAAGACATATGATAAAAGGTTAACAAAAAATGTACTGTTAATTAAAATGATAAATTTGGTATTACATTAGGGGTGTAAATGAATAGGCTTGGACTTGGTGCTGGAAACCCAATGCACAGGACAATAGAGACACCCGAATACAAATATTCATGATTCTGAAGCTGAAAATACAGAATTATTTTAGACGAATATGCACTCTTTCACTGACTGGATGTATTTAAATAATGTAGGTCACTTTTTACTGGTAACAGAAGACTTTTGGACCCACAAATATTCCTCCATTGCATTATTATACATTATATTTAAATTTATAACTGTTTAACTGTAGTTTAGACACTAAAACTCTGTAAACTTGATTTTTGTCTCACACAGTAATTTTCATTTTGGGTGAACTATCCATGATACATATTGTGGCAGTTTTGTATTGAGATATATTGTGACACGATATATTGTTAGACCCCTAATATTTACACATGACATTTGCTGGGAAAAAAAGCAGTTGAAAGTGGGAAGATTTTTTTTTTTGCTTAGTATATTTCTAATAGCACACACCATAATGTTCTCTTTTCTCAGCCTTCTACAACTTCTCACGCTGCTTCTGCAGTGCTGAAGCCCACCTTCCCCCTGCGGCCGGGCGGCGGCTCTCAACTGTTAGTGCCTGCCAGGCTTTCTTGCCTCTTTTTGTGGTTTGCACAAAGGGGGCCGCTGCCCTCTCGCAGGCTACGTTACAGTCTGTCACATGAGGCGGACACTCTGGTCCTGCCGCGCTTTATTTGCTGTGGCACTACAGATTACTTCCACAGTCTCTGTCTGCGCTGCACATCCAATTCAATTAGGGCCTATTAGACCTTCCCCCGCCTCACCGTTCACCCCCACCCCCACCCCCCCTCGCTGCGTCCGTTCATACACCACATCTGAAGATAAAAATGTGTTATAAGCATGGAAATAACACTCAGATATTGAGTACCTATTTTATCAATACTTGTTTTCAGTATTTAAAGTTTTTATATGAGTGTACATACTTCCACAATATTTTTTTTCACAGAGGTTATAGCACTGCATTATTTCCACAAAGGATGTGATTGTGCCTTAGAATTCGGCCAATAACAAAATTATCTTATGAAGTAATACAATGTTGCTGCGTGCCTTTTTTAACAGACTTTACATCGTGTTAGAGTGCATCTCACTGGGTTGTGAAACAGATAATCTGTATTGATATATTGTATAGTATCATATGTTCAGAAATTGATTGTTGATTCTTGTGAACATTTTATTTTAGTATCAGTGAAATTTGCACACTTTTCCCGAGTTGCCCTTCTCTTTTCCTCAAACAAAAGCAGTTCAATTTCAGATTTATTTATTTACTTGAAACTGTGATATTTTATCACATTGCAGAAATAAAAACATATATTATTTATATATATATATATATATAAAATGTGAGCTTTTATTAGTCATAATGCATTTTAAAAACAAAATAAAAATATTTTATTTAAAGCTGCAAAATAGTTTTTATTAATATATTATGTTAGTCTTTATTCTTAATTTTTTTTTATTTAAATTTTACTCAGTTACAGTCATTTAGTTGTGCAATTTAATTGTTTTGTTTTAGTTTGAGCTATTTCAGTCCATGAAAATGAGAAATGTTGCCTTGGAAATTAGTTGAAATTATAAATTTTTGTATATATATATTTAATTTTATTACAAGTAACGTTTTTATAGTTTTAGTTAAGAAGATGCAGAGTGTCAGCGTAAGCCTGAAGTGCCGATGTGGAAGCAAAAATGTGATGCAAGCATTTATACATGGAATTAATGAAATGGGATTTAGAGAGTAATTGGTAATAAGTAATGCAATACTTTTTAGAGAGAGTAATTGGTATAGTAATCTAAATTGCACGGTTGAAGATGTAATTAGTAGTAAGAAATTATTTACTTTTTTACAGTAACTTACCCAACAACTAAGTACTTTGCATGAATTATGTTAGGCAATTATGTGATGCACCGAAGTAATTTTTTGTTTTGTTATATTCACACGCTCAAATACTGATGAAACAATTTTGGCTCTGGCCCATTGTGGGGGGGGGCACGGCATTCCCCAAACTCCGCCTAAGGATGCGCATCACTGCTCTCTGGCATGATTTTCGGACTCCATTGTGTGGCTTTCATTGTCCTCCCTCCCTCAAAGCCCCAAACTCTGGCAATCTTTCCTCTAGTTCACTGCACGCCCCCTCCGCCAGGCCTCTGCACACCTGGTCCTGGCAAATTAGTGCGAAAGAGAGGGGGCTACATCGGGTCTTTAAGCATTCCTACGGAGCAAAAAGTTAATGACGGGCGCTTCAGTGTAGTTGACAGCGAAAAAAGAAAAAAAAAGTTTGTGGAACAGAAAATTGCTAGCTAAAGGAACAACATGGCATAAAATGCAGAGTCTCTTTGAATGTACTATTTACTTAGTTTGACTTTCTTTTCATGCATTGCTATCTGGTATTACATTATGCAGAATTATGTCTAAAACAAGTGGTAGAATTAATGTCAGACAAGCTAAATCAAAAACCCTCTTTGGTTTTAGCCATTCTAAGATGAAATAATTGAAATTTGCACAACACTTTTCTCTACTTGTCCTTCTTTTTTCCCTCTGATAAAAGCCGTTCATATGCCCGCCTTCTCTACAGGGTCTAATCTGGCCTGACAGCTTCCTCTCGTAATTGGTGCTAACACCCAGATGGACGGGGCTCTAATTTGTCGTTCCCAATAAAGAGAGGCGGCTGAGGGGGCGGCGGAGAGGGGGAAGCCTTGATTTGTTGGTTATAGATACAGAAGCCGTAAACACCCCAGGCCTCTGGCCCGACAGTTTGAGCGGGCTTTTGTTCACACGTTTGTTCAAAAGAAGCGCTTCTCTCGGCCTCCCCCTCCTTCTGCAGTTTGCCTTGATGCCTGTCTTTCTCTTTCTCTATCTCTCTCTCTCGCTTACACACATATACAGTGTATTCTGTTTCATGCAACCTCTCGTTGTGTAGCTGGTTTAGTGGTGGCGTGTCTGTGCATCGCTGTGTGTGTGTGTGTGTGTGTGGTGGGTGGCCATGACCTGAACATTTTTCAGGGCAACTGCTTGACCTCTCGCTATTAATGAGGCCACAGGGAATGAGCTGTGGGTCAATGGTCAGGTAGAGAGAAGATATGAGGTGTTTCTCTGAACGCAGACACATTATCGAGCTGTCGTCATGAACTATTCATTAAAATATGTTCTGTCGTTCATTCCATTTGTCTGTCGTTCTGTCTATCTGCCTGTCATTCTATCTGTCATTCTGTTTCTCTATCTATCTATCTATCTATCTATCTATCTATCTATCTATCTATCTATCTATCTATCTATCTATCTATCTATCTATCTATCTATCTGTCTGTCTGTCTTTCTATTGTCCTCTGTATGTCGTTCTATCTGTTGTTTTATAGTTCTGTCTGTCATTCTGTCATTCTATCTGCCATTGTCTGTTGTTCTATAGTTCTATAGTTCTATTGTTCTATTTGACATTCTGTCTGTTGTTCTATAGTTCTAGTTCTATCGTTCTATCTGTCATTCTGTCTCTCGTTCTATCGTTCTATCTATCTGTCATTCTGTCTCTCGTTCTATAGTTCTATCGTTCTATCTGTCATTCTGTCTGTCGTTCTATAGTTCTATCGTTCTATCTGTCATTCTGTCTGTTGTTCTATAGTTCTATAGTTCTATCGTTCTATCTGACATTCTGTCTCTCGTTCTATAGTTCTATAGTTCTATCGTTCTATCTGTAATTCTGTCTCTCGTTCTATAGTTCTATCACTCTATCGTTCTATCTGTAATTCTGTCTGTCATTCTATAGTTCTATCGTTCTATCTGTCATTCTGTCTCTCGTTCTATAGTTCTATTGTTACAGTATATTGTTCTATCTGACATTCTGTCTGTCATTCTATAGTTCTAGTTCTATCGTTCTATCTGTCATTCTGTCTGTCATTCTATAGTTCTATCGTTCTATCTGTCATTCTGTCTGTTGTTCTATAGTTCTATTGTTCTATCTGTCATTGTCTCATTCTATAGTTCAATTGTTCTATCTGACATGCTGTCTCTCGTTCTAGTTCTATCGTTCTATCTGTCATTCTGTCTCTCGTTCTATAGTTCTATCGTTCTATCTGACATTCTGTCTCTCGTTCTATAGTTCTATCGTTCTATCTGACATGCTGTCTCTCGTTCTATAGTTCTATCGTTCTATCTGACATGCTGTCTCTCGTTCTATAGTTCTAGTTCTATCGTTCTATCTGTCATTCTCTCTCGTTCTAGAGTTCTCGTTCTAGAGTTCTAGTTCTGCCGTTCTATCTGACATGCTGTCTGTCGTTCTATAGTTCTAGATCTATCGTTCTATCTGTCATTCTGTCTGTCATTCTATAGTTCTATCGTTCTATCTGTCATTCTGTCTGTTGTTCTATAGTTCTATTGTTCTATCTGTCATTGTCTCATTCTATAGTTCAATTGTTCTATCTGACATGCTGTCTCTCGTTCTAGTTCTATCGTTCTATCTGTCATTCTGTCTCTCGTTCTATAGTTCTATCGTTCTATCTGACATGCTGTCTCTCGTTCTATAGTTCTATCGTTCTATCTGACATGCTGTCTCTCGTTCTATAGTTCTAGTTCTATCGTTCTATCTGTCATTCTCTCTCGTTCTAGAGTTCTCGTTCTAGAGTTCTAGTTCTGCCGTTCTATCTGACATGCTGTCTGTCGTTCTATAGTTCTAACGTTCTAACGTTCTATCTGACATTCTGTCTGTCGTTCTATAGTTCTAGTTCTATCGTTCTATCTGACATTCTGTCTGTCGTTCTATAGTTCTATCGTTCTATCTGACATTCTGTCTGTTGTTCTATAGTTCTAGTTCTATCGTTCTATCTGTCATTTTCTCTCGTTCTAGAGTTCTCGTTCTAGAGTTCTAGTTCTACCGTTCTATCTGACATGCTGTCTGTCGTTCTATATATAGTTCTACCGTTCTATCTGGCATTCTGTCTGTCGTTCTATAGTTCTAGTTCTATCGTTCTATCTGTCATTCTGTCTTTCATTCTATAGTTCTATCGTTCTATCTGTCATTCTGTCTTTCATTCTATAGTTCTATTGTTCTATCTGTCATTCTGTCTCTTGTTCTATAGTTCTATCATTCTATCTGTCATTCTGTCTCTCGTTCTATAGTTCTATCGTTCTATCTGACATGCTGTCTCTTGTTCTGTAGTTATAGTTCTGTCGTTATATCTGTCATTCTGTCTCTCGTTCTATAGTTCTATCGTTCTGTCTGACAGTCTGTCGGTCTATAGTTCTATCGTTCTATCTGTCATTCTGTCTTTCATTCTATAGTTCTATCGTTCTATCTGTCATTCTGTCTCTTGTTCTATAGTTCTATCATTCTATCTGCCATTCTGTCTGTCGGTCTATAGTTCTATCGTTCTATCTGTCATTCTGTCTTTCATTCTATAGTTCTATCGTTATATCTGTCATTCTGTCTCTCGTTCTATAGTTCTATCGTTCTGTCTGACAGTCTGTCGGTCTATAGTTCTAGTTCTATCATTCTATCTGTCATTCTGTCTCTCGTTCTATAGCTCTGTCGTTCTATCTGTCATTCTGTCTGTTGTTCTATAGTTCTGTCGTTCTATCTGACATGCTGTCTCTCTTTCTATAGTTCTAGTTCTATCGTTCTATCTGTCATTCTGTCTCTCGTTCTATAGTTCTATCATTCTATCTGTCATTCTGTCTCTCGTTCTATAGCTCTGTCGTTCTATCTGTCATTCTGTCTGTTGTTCTATAGTTCTGTCGTTCTATCTGACATGCTGTCTCTCTTTCTATAGTTCTAGTTCTATCGTTCTATCTGTCATTCTGTCTCTCGTTCTATAGTTCTATCGTTCTATCTGTCATTCTGTCTCTCGTTCTATCGTTCTATCTGACATGCTGTCTCTTGTTCTGTAGTTATAGTTCTGTCGTTATATCTGTCATTCTCTCTCGTTCTATAGTTCTATCGTTCTGTCTGACAGTCTGTCGGTCTATAGTTCTAGTTCTATCATTCTATCTGTCATTCTGTCTCTCGTTCTATAGCTCTGTCGTTCTATCTGTCATTCTGTCTGTTGTTCTATAGTTCTGTCGTTCTATCTGACATGCTGTCTCTCTTTCTATAGTTCTAGTTCTATCATTCTATCTGTCATTCTGTCTCTCGTTCTATAGCTCTGTTGTTCTATCTGTCATTCTGTCTGTGTCTGTCTATCTATCTATCTCTCTATCTATCTATCTATCTCTCTCTCTGTCTGTCTATTATTTTATCGCTCTATCCATTTCAAAACTTTAAAATGTGGAGTTATCAAACCAACATTTAAAATTTGTCTTGAATTAGTCATTTCTTTCTTATTTTAACTATTTTTCCTTGCGTATTTGAATTTGAATATAATTTGAATTGCAATTCTGAATCATGCCAATTAAAGGCATTCTCAACTCAGTTCTGAACGCAACCATGTTGCACCAGATTAAGTGCATGATCAAACAGACATTAACTTTCATGTAAGCATGCTAGAAAGTTGAACTTAAATGGATGTTAGAAAGATAAATGGATGAGTGTCAGATAGACTTGAATGCATTTTTTCTGTAGTTAACTCTAACATAAAACTCTTTGATCCATAAGTGATTAGTTCATAGTACCACTGAAAAGCTTTGGAATTAATGTTGTCTAAGGGGAAACAGGTTCAGTAGTTTATGACACTGCACTGTACAAAAGAAGCTGGAAAGAGTACAAGGATGCAAGATTTAATTGATTTTGAACAAATGTTAGAGGACACAAAGCAAATTCATGGTCTCTGTGGAGGAGTCTTGATCGCACAGATGGAGAAAAAGCGTCCTTGGCTTTTATAGTAGGACTACAAGTGAAAATTGGGGTCATTGGGTCATAAAAATTGATGGATTTAGGTGAGGAATTGATTTGTTCTCAATGAAAAAGTGACAATCAACGTTTTATTCATCACATTTTTGTTAACATTTGCAGAAAGCCATGCAATAACTTTTTTATACAAAAAATTAAAGAATTATTGCCGGACTAAATGGGAGAAATAGAATAGGCTTACAGAAGGTGCAACATAAGAAATATGTAAGGTTCAAGACACTAATAACTTAGAGATCTGGTTTCCAGGCTAAATATTAAATGGATGATGTGCCAAAAATGTATGATTAATTCCATTTTAATTGGACCTTTCAAGTGCATTTTTACACATACGTCAACTTTTTTGTTTCTTTTTCTCCTAGTTTTTGGAGAAATATCTGAGACAAAGTTCACTGAACAGTTGCAAATAATAGGATTTCACGTATATATTTCAGTATCGCTTTAGCGGTTGCTTCACACAGCTCAACAAAGCTTTTATTGTACCTAGTTAAAGACTCATTAAAGTGCAGACTGCTTTGTTGAGGGCCACCAAAAACTTTTTCTCCATTGAGCCACCAATATCAGGAAACTGCTTTAGTTTCTATAGTCCTGCTGAACAAACAATGACGCCCTGGTCTTTTCACCAGGTGCTCTTCGTTTTAATGCCGTCATTCTCTCTTCAGCTCTCAGGAGATTTCGGTTGTTGAAAGAGCAGCTGTCTGTTCTCAAACCCCAACGTTTGTTTCTCGTTCTCGTTCTCTGTGAAAGGGCTTCAAGTTTGGAGAGGTGCTCATCTCACCGTGGACCAAACCTTTAAACTCAATCCGACCAGACATGCATCTGTGTCTTAATGAGCCATTAAACATAGTTTAAAAGGAAACAAGTACACAATCCTCTGCATGGTCTGTTTGTTGATTGACACCTCAAATATTTGACATCTATGAAATGATTTAGAGGTAGAAATTTGAGTAAAAAGTGCAAAATGTAAAGATTGAAGAGCTGCACGATTCATCGTAAAAAGATTGCAATCTCGACACCCATGCGATCTTATTCCTAATTGACAACGATTCGCCTGTCTATTAAAACTTTGACAATTCTTACAATAATTCAAATAATCAGAGTAGTTCTGGGATGAAAAGTTTATATTTCAGACATAAACACTATTGTGTACGTTAGCGAACAAAATAGAGCAAATCATCTTTTGAAAGTGACATCACATTCGTTCTAGAGGTTCGTTCAAAAACGCTGATTCATCGAGTAATGAAACAAGTGAAGTCTTTATTTGTGAGTCGTTGAATCATTCATTCAAAGCAATTTAAAAAACAAAAATGGTTTTTGCACTGCACTACGCTACTTTTCCATTTTTTTCTATGTAAACACGTATTAGGCGGACATGTTTGATCATTGCGCTCTCGTCTTTTGCAGCATCTTGTGCGGCACTCAAGTTAAAAGAACTTTTTAAAACCAAGTCTCAAGAGCTTGTGTTTTTTTCCCCACTGACCTCCGTCTCACATTTTTAACCGCAAAAACTATGTGAACCAGCCCATAATCTACACTTCGTCACTTATAAGGATACGTTCGCACTGTCAGTCAAAATCCGATTATTTGTGAATCTGATTGGAATCTGATTATTGACTGTAAACATTGTCTACGTTCAGACATTTCAGGCAAAATCCGATTTTGTGCATATCCGATTGAAATCTGATCAGATTTAGCAAGTGTGAACGGCAACAAATTACATGAAATGCGATTTTTACAAATCAGTTTCGATCTACATTCTTCACATGTGGTTCAAGTTCCAGAAATGCGATTTGAAACGGGTTTTTTTTTTTTTTTTTTTTTTTTTGCCGTTCACACTTGCTAAACCTGATCGAATTTCAATTTGGATATGCACAAAAAATGGATTTAGACTGACAATCTGAACGAGGCTTAAGAAACCCAAACCTCTTCCATGTACAATGACGTTGTGTTTTCCCCCCCCAATAATTTCCTCAGCTTTGAAGGGTAATACAAGTTCAGTTTCACCTTTGTTTCCGTGCAGATTGACTGCTTGTTGCTGCGTTTATTTCTGCTGTGTTTAACACTGGTAGGGTAATAATCCATATTGAGTTATCGACATACATTTTATTACGATCTTGATATGATATAGTTTATCACCCAGCCCTTGTTATGGTATGCAGTTTATAAGGTTTCTGAGTGGTTTTTCATAGGCTACATCACTATTTCTTCAATGGATATCGAATATTGTGGTCTCTAGAAATGGTTCACATTTCTCTTTGCTCATTTTATTATCCACCATGAGACCTCGCTTAGAAATGCTACAGCAAATCTTTTCCCATGCGACAAAAACACACGATTAGAGATTTCATTCACGATACTGGAGAAGTCATGTCCTGAAGTTTAACACTTAGGGTTAGGGGTTTATTCGAGGCATCGTCTGATCATTCTCTCCTTCATTTCACGCCTCTCTTTCTGTGGAATGCAGTATCGCTCTTTCATGGCGGGGTCAGGCGCTTGCGTGAAGTCTGTCAAAACAAGCAGCCTTCATCTTTTCTGAGCTGAAAAAATCGGCTCATGCTAGGGGGCTCTGCTGAGCCGGCCGGGCCAGGGGTCTTCCTGTAATTAACCCTTAGCGCTCCCTCCTCTCTCGCTAATCCCGAACCTTCACAGCTGACCCCCCTCCCTCCACATGACCTTTGACCCCGCGCACCTCTCGTAGGTCACATGACTGGTGCAGGTGTGGAGAGGACCCCGGCCCCATTGCCCCCCAATTAGCGACCCTAATTAGTGACGAAACCTCCTGCAGGGTCACTGAACAGGGTCTAGGGAGCGCAGACGGGGAGAGAAAGGGGGGCAGAGAGAGAGAGAGAGAGAGAGAGAGAGAGAGAAAAGAATCAGAAAGGAAAAGGGAGGGTGGCGGTGGTACAGTGATGCGTGGTTAAAGGCGTGAAGGCCAAAACGGCTTTTACACTGACTGAAAAGGAAAATATTGCAGTTGCTGATGGACAGAGTTGCTTTAATGGGACTCTCTCTCTTTTTTCCTCACCAAGGTGCCGTTTGAATTGTTGCCAAGCTGTACTATTGAGTGTGGATGGATAAAAACGTTTATGTTCTCTTTCATTTTTCTTTGAAATGCTCTAGATTTTAAACGTCCAATGGTATTATGGCATTTTCTAAAAGGGGTAGTATATAGTTCACCCGAAGAAATTAAGATTTTGTCATTTATTGATTCTCCCTTATGTCAGTTCAAACCTGTTTTTTAGTTGAAAAATGATCTTGTGACCGAATATGGCATGTTGGTTTTTAATATGCAGAATTGAGAATGAGATTTGAGAGCTGAACAGCAAGTTTTAGATGAATCATTTCAGTTTGAATAGTTTGTGTTGCTCACACAAAGCAGTAAAAATATATTTCTAATTTTAATTAATGAAATGCATGATGTATATTTTATCTGGTTAACTGTATGCCACCTGATGTACAGTAAAAAAAATTACTGTAAAATACTGTAAAAATGTTTTTTGGATTAATTTATGTATTATATAATTTACATTATTTTAACTTTAACAGCTATTCTATTGGACAACAGTAAAATACATTCCCAGAAATCCCTGTGACGCATCATATGACTGAATTTTATTTATTTATTAATTTGTTTGTTTTATTTATTTTATATTTGATGTTGTTTTTAGATCATTTACGTTTGTTGTCATTTGATGTGTTACTTTGTTGCTCTCATGTTTTGAGTTAGAGAAACACTGTACAATGTCTATACACTAAAACTTGCCTGTAAAATTATGTGGGGTTTTTTACAGTAAACATTGGGTTCTATATAGAATTTTAAGAACCCGTTAAGAAAGGTTCTCTATAAGGAGAAATGTCTGCGATGATTGCATAATACTTATTATTATTTCATTTTTTCTTTCCTAGTGATAAAATATGTTTACGAGCTGCTTAATTCATAAAATTGAACTAGAACTAAAAATGAATTCAAACGAAATTAATTTAATTAAAACTAAATCCATAAAATGATCCCATGATGGGACCCCTACAATGTTCTCAGCGCCTGACAGAACCCTTTGAGGTTCTATATAGAACCTTTTCTTCTAGGAGTTAATTTAACAGAACTTTTAATGTTTTTTTAATATAATTTGATGATGATTTTTAGTCTTTTTTGGAGCAGTAAAGGCACGCTTACTTTGAAATGTTGTCTGGAAAAGAGCAGCTTGAAGAAGCCTGAACAAAATAGTTTGGGGGTGAGTAAATAATGACCATCTGTATTTCTGGACGAACAGTTCCTATAATAAGAATAACAATATAATATGTATTTTTCTTTAAATTATTCAAAGTTTCTGCCCTACATGCCTACAATATATACAATACAATTTTGTTAACAAATTGACAAAATGTTCTCTAATTTAGGGATTGCATTGCCATCACTCCAGATGAAGGGATGTTTCTCAACTGGTGGGTTATGACCAAAAATGGACCATAGGTCAGTTTTATTTAGGGGTGTACTTCAAACAGTTTTGGTCTGGTGTTGGGTCGCCACTTGATGTCCAATATAAAATCTGGGTCCTGGAACGAAACCTGTCTTAAAGAACACTGTTGCTATATATATATATATATATATATATATATATATATATATATTTTTTTTTTTTTTTTTTTTACGTACACCAAAACCACCAGGCCACCCATCCAGTCCCCATTCCCTCCATCCATCCACTCCCGTGAAGAAAAGCCGCCAATCATTTTAATTGGCACCCTGGAGTTGATTGTCCAGGCGAGACTCTGAAAGGGAGAGGAGATCGAGGGGACTAAACATGTGGTTAAACATATTGTGTCCGCTTGTCCACCATTTCCTGAAAAATGACCGCGCCACCCCCTCATCTCGAGAAAAGAGCTGGTATGAGAGAGAGAAGGGCTAGAGGAACACGTTTATTCCTGATCAGCCTGAACTCATATGATAAATATCAAGAACAATATGAATTTTGGCATAATGTTATGCTGTTATTTAAAAAAAGGAGCAACGTCTCATGTTCTTTGTACACTGTATACTGTATACTGTATGTATATTCAATTCAATTCAATTCAAATTTATTTGTATAGCGCTTTTCACAATACATATACGTATATACTGTATATATAACTTTTTGGGCATAAATAATTGTGTGTATATATGTATGTATAGTATAGTATAGATAGATATGAATCTTTAAGATTTATCAACAACTGAGAGAGTCACAAGAAAGACACAAGTGTAGGCAAATTACATAGACATATATTTATATGCATATGAATAAAAACACATGTACATATTGTACAATATCTTGGCTTTTTAGCCAAACCAAACCATGAGAAAGGCTATTTTGCCACAGAACACAAACTTCTTTAAATAAGTGCAAATAGTTAATGAGACAAAGAATTGTAAAGCATTTATGTTTTTCCATTCCATTTTTTTTTCTTCTGTAAGATCACATACAACATGGAAATACTGTGCAAAGACTCATATATTTACATACTGTTTAAGTGTTTTCTTTATTCGTGAGAAGCTGGTGCCATTATGTAATTTATTATTATTATTATTATTATTATCATCATCATTCTATGCGACACGGTCACACAAATGCTGCACTGCCAAAAAGCTTATGGCTTACTTACACATAATCTTTGTGCCACTGACTCTTTAACAATGGAAGGAAATGTGGAAGTGAGATCAAATAAAAAAAAATCTTTCCACTCAATCACAGCAAACTCAAACAACATTTTACAATCATATCTGTGGCTTTGTTATTCATACTGTCTTTGCTTGTTCACCACACTGTGAAAACATATTTCAAGCATATGTTCCATAATTAAAGGGTTTACAAATAATCTGCTGCTTTTCCAAATGCACAGGTTCTGTGAGATGCTTCATTTAGTTGTTTCCCCTCAATCACAGTGGACAAAATGACTAATACGTCTTTAAGGAAACATTTTGAGAAATGTCAGCGTGAGAAAAGAAAATGTTTGATGTGTACGGGTGTGTTAAGGTCTTGTAAGCCTGGACTGCATGCGCTAATGTTAGTGAACTAGTGTCTGTCTCAGCGGTACAGGCGGAATTAATTATATATGATGCTTATAGAAAATAACCGTGTTCGACAACAACACCACCACCACTGCCATGAGAATTTTCATGCACAAGTTCAGATTCATTTGCAATCAAGCTGTATAAGAAGCTCAAATCATGTCCATGTCTTTCTCGGTCGTCTTCAGAGAGCACTTCAATAAGGTGCAAGATAAATCTGTTACAGCGTGATAGCAAAGAAAATTCGGTCATCATTTACTCACCCTCATGTTGTGTCAAAACTGCATGACTTTCTTGCTTTTGGAGCATTTAATTTACACTGCCAGTTAAAAGTTTGGAATAATTAAGATTTAATTATTATTATTATTTTTTATATATTTAACATGTAATCTATTCCTGTGATCAAAGCTGAATTTTCAGCATCATTACTCCAGTCTTCAGTGTCACATGATCCTTCAGAAATCATAATAATATGATGATTTGCTGCTCAGTAATTATTGTTAATCAATGTTTCCATGCAAGTATATTAAATGGGGTCTGCACTTTCAAGCTTCAAAAAGCAACATAAAAGTTTAAACTGCTGTTTTGGAATATAGTGCATCAGTCATTGCTTGTACATTCTTTAATGTTTCTCATTTGTGTTCCATAGAAGACCCAACATTCCATGGAAGTCAACGCGGGTTAAGAATGACACAACGGTGAGTAAAGGACACACTTATTATTTTGGACTTAACTATTCCATCCACGTCCAACCTATGATACTGTCAGAGGATAGTGATGAAATTACCGTGTTTTAGCTGATCGCCACTGAGCAATGCCACTAAAGGCATATTCACAATAAAGGGGTATTCACTCTGACAGCGATTTCAAGGGTGAAAATGACCAGAAGTCATTATTTTTAGTGCGAGACAGAGATGTAGGGGTGACATGCTGTAAGTGGCAGCAACTGTTGAGCAACAACGTTAAATTGAATTCAAACTTTAAAGGACAAGTTTGGTATTTTACACGTAAAGCCCTGTTTTCAGGAGCATTTGTCCAAATTTCAATCTTAACCATTGTATTTCATCAGAAACGATCTGAAAACAGGGCTTTAAGTGTAAAATACCGAACTTGTCCTTTAAGCACAGAGACTGAGCAACTCCCAGCGGTTGAAATCGCTGTCACTGTGAACGCTCCTTAAGAGCAAAACAAACAAGTGCAGACAAAAGGTCTGTTTACCTTAGTGCAAAGCTAAAAAGCACTTCACAAGCTATAATGCAAAATACAACCCAGCTCGCTTAATCCAAAATAAAACATCTGACAAGACAAATTTCAACTCAACCGGACAGAGAGGGAAAAAAAGTCAATGTTTTTGCGTTCACCAGAGAAACTTTGTGTTCACTCGCAAAATGTTTGCATTCCCCCCGAGAAACTTTGCATCCAACCTTTTGAGTTCTTTGTGAGGGAACGCAAAGGTTCTGTGAAAGAATGCAAAAGCATTAAAATGTTGTTTTTTTCCCCACCCATCTCATATTTTTTCCGTCACCATGTCCCTTTAGGGGCTCCATAGATTCGAGGTAATAAAAGAATGCTGATTAATTGTAGGTTGTAATTCTGCAGTCACATAAAAGCACCAAACTGACCCAATGACTCTGAGAAACATGCATAACTAATGCTGACATATTAGTAATAATTAACATAATTCCAAAGTCATAATTTGGGATGGAAAAAAGTATAAACTACTACCATAATCTTTAAAGCAATCATTCAGTACCACATCAAAGTACTTATTGGTGAGTTTCTATTTGTACATAATAGCTTTGATTCAGTTTCCAAACCTATAGTACTGCAATGGCCAGCAATAGTGCATGTAAACTGCGACTGGTGTCTGAATTATGAGCACATAGTGTGAAACTGATCCTATGCACGCTCAATTCATAATTTAACATTGTTTAAGATCTCCAGGGTAGGGTTGCACCAACCATTCGTGAGTTCTTACTTAAATTGGGACGTAAAATCCACACTAGAGGCTTAGTAACTCGGTAACTAATTCGGTTGCACCATTTGTTCTTAAGGCAGAAAGTATCTAGCAGTTCGTAAACTCTCTGTAAAGTAATGCGTAGTCGCATAATATGACGTTTACCGTCTATGATCCAATAGCAGCCTTCATATACGTCATCAAAAGTTAAAATGCTGTGAGTTTCAGTTTATCCTTCATTCTAACTTCTTTTGCCACACGTAACTAACGGTAAAAATAAGTTTACATTAAATACGATACTAGTTAATCATGAAAAATATAATAGGTAGACTATTTTATATGTACATAACATTGAGAAACTCTATTTTAAATCAATAAATAAAAACTGATACAAAAAAACATAAGAAATGGCATTTATTTGTTATGGCTGATTTCATTTGACATGCACAACACGGACCGATACACACAGAGGCGCGATAACCCCTAGTTAGCCCCTGTATGTAGACTGTGTTTGTGTTGAAGAGCTGCTAACAAAGTACGTTTATTCACATAATGTAAAACAAGAGCTTATTGAAGCAGTTCAGTCACTGTTACTCCAGGTTAGAGGCTTCCGTAAATATTTAGTTCATATGTAGAGTTACGCTTCAACTAAGTTTAATGGTGCAACTTAAAAATATTTAGTGGTACGCAACTTAGTGTCTATTTACGTCAAAACTAGGCTACGTTGTAGCTTACACACACAGTTGGTGCAACCGGCCCCAATAATTAGCCCTTTGCGTCAAATACATTTGGAAACAACAAGAGAAAGCATCTTAACTTGGGGCAATGTAATGTTGAGCCAGTGAATTAGGGCATCGCTAACACTTTCAACTGAGAATTTCACGTGTTACGAAGAGAAGAGGAAATATTTCAAAGGGGTGTGCGTTGCGCATGTGCATTGCATGTAAAGAGTAATTTTAGATGCTATTATTAAGACATGTATAATTTAAATAAAATTTTGCGTCATTGCTATATGAATTATCATTCTGTCCATTGAACTCTCAATATTACCATTGCCAAGGTCCAGTTTGAAGTAAATGCCACAAAATTTGTCAGTGCCTTGTTATTGTTATTCACTCAGATAATTCTCTCATTCTTATACTTTCATACAGACACACATTTACATCGACAAGAAGCTCCTCTAGTCTATTAATTTAGAGCAGCATAAAAAACGTACCACTGTTGATCAATGTCTTTTTTTCGTCCATTTTTTTTTTTTTTTTTTAACACCCATTTGGAAACAAACTTGCGAAATAATTTTGCCTTAGTTACAGTTACATTTACAGCGTTTTCCATCATTCACAAACAATAAAGGCCAGTTCACACCAAGAATGATAACTATAACGATAAACATAATATAGTTTTAAAAATCATTATAAATATAAAAGAATAGCAGAGTCCACACCACAACTATAGCAATGTCGGCAAAGGAAAGCAAATTGTTGGAATAACTTTCAGAATGATTTCTATCCAGCTGATGGATTATAAAAACATTGACAGCCAATCAGATTCCACCCTGCCTTACAGAGCTCGAGCATTTAAAGCGGCAGACGACAAAACTGCAACGTGTTTCTAATAAACAGAACGTTATCATGCGCTCGTGTGGACGCTAATACAGTTATCGCAATAGTTTTTGTTCTTGTTGTGAATGGGCCTTATAGGTCTGAGGCTTTCTTCACCACACACCACAAAGAAACCTGTGGACGACAAAATTCACCGAACACAGCGATGCTTAATTACAGGCTTCATCCCAAACGCTCCTCCTTACCGAATGATGGAGTCCGACTGGCCTAAATTTGGTTGTAGGCACTAGCGCTAGAGAGGCCAGCAAGACGAGAATCCGAACTTGAAGACTATGTCGTTCAATCTCTTTCTGTCAGTTTGCAAACCTCCGCTCCATCCGACCGGCTGTTCACGGCACAGGTGAGACCCCTGAGACAGGTAGAGTGGGGGAAGGTACCAGTAGGTAGGCGAACGCTTTTAGGAAACCGTCTTCTTCCCACCTAACTCACCGTCCTTCCGCTCAATCCTCATGTAGGGCTCGAACGCTGAGGATCCGCACCCGTATCCCGATGGGAGTTCGTGATGGGTGCCGCCCAGAAGAGGCATGGTAAAGCAAAGGGAGGGTGGTGGCACTCCCAGGCGAGGCGAAGGTGGAGTCCCACCTAAAGAAGACAGCGACAGTCCGAACGTCCCACCGTTGCCCGACCCGGGAGCCGTGGTGGTGCTACTCACCCCCGAGGAGGTGGACACGGATGGGCTGGCCAGTAGAGAGCCATTGCCGGGGTGCGGGTGAGCCAGCAGAGGGTTTGGGGGAGACAGGAGACGGCCCTGCTCCAGGAGACGCAGGATGTTGCACGTGGCGAGGGATTCGGAGGTGGACGACGAGCGCTTGTCGGTGTCCTTTGTCTGGTCCTTCTTCTGTTTGGTGCGGCGGTTTTGAAACCACACTTTCACCTGTGAAATGAGAGCGAAGTTTTTTAATATATCCACACTATTTTTCAAAGAGGAAGCAATTTGCTAGTGCTATACACTAACGGTTTGAATTCCTTAAGAATCACCAAGACTGCATTTATTTGATCAAAATACAGTAAAAATAATAATATTGTGTGTTTTTGCCACTTAATATTATTCTGGAATCCGTGATAAATTTCTTTTGTAACATTATAAATGTCTGCATAACTGTTTCCTCATTGATAACAATAATACATATTTCTTGAGTTTCAAATCAGCATGTTAGAATGATTTCTTAAATGGTTAGTTAACACCAAAATGAAAATTCTGTCATTATTTACTCATCCTCATGTCGTTCCAAACCCGTAAGACTTTCGTTCATCTTCGGAACACAAATGAAGATCTTTTTGATGAAATCGGAGCAATTTCTGTCCCTCCAATGACAGCTAATCAACCGAAACTTTGGCACTTCAAAAAGTTCATAAAGAGATTGTAAAACTAATCCATATGAATTTTAGCGGTTTAGTCCAAATTTTCTGAAGAGACTCGATCGTTTTATATGATGAACAGATTGAATTAAGGCTTTTATTCACATATACACAAACCTCAACAAACCTCATTCATTTTTGCTGAAGCTCAAACATGATGCGTAACACGAGAATGAACCTCATTGGTTCTTGGTGAAGCTCAAACGTGATGCGTAACACGAGAATGAACCTCATTGGTTCTTGCTGAAGCTCAAACGTGATGCGCAACACGAGAATGAACCTCATTGGTTCTTGCTGAAGCTCAAACGTGATGCGCAACACGAGAATGAACCTCATTGGTTCTTGCTGAAGCTCAAACGTGATGCGTAACATGAGAATGAACCTCACTGGTTCTTGGTGAAGCTCAAACGTGATGCACAACACGAGAATGAACCTCATTGGTTCTTGCTGAAGCTCAAAAGTGATGCGCAACACGAGAATGAACCTCATTGGTTCTCGCACGTCAAGCGAACATGCTTGAGCTTACGTTTACCATAACTGATGTGTGAGTTGATGAATGTTTATATGTGAATAAAAGCCTAAATTCAATTTATTACATAAAGAGAAGAAAATTTGGACTGAACCGCTCAATTCATATGGATTAGTTTTACAATCTTTTAATGGACTTTTTGAAGCATCAAAATGTAGTTGCGTAGCTGTCAATGGAGGGACAGAAATCTCTCAAGATTTCATCAAAAATATCTTCATTTGTGTTCTGAAGATGAACGAAAGTCTTACGGGTTTGGAACGACATGAGGGTGAGTAACTAATGACAGAATTTGCATTTTGTGTGGAACTATCCCTTAAAGGATAATTGACAAATAATCACTTCGAGAAATAACAACACAACTTCCTACATGGTTTGAGGTGCCATTCATGTCTGTAACATGTATTGTATGAGTTATGTAAAAAAAAGTTTAATTTGTGGATTCTGTGTTTGGAACAACGTGCCTCATCAAGCACCACTAATCAGGGATTGTCTGTTCAGCAACATTGACCCACGGGATGCCACAGCAAAGCTTCTTCTTATGGCCTTCTTCATAAGCGAAGATCAATGAAGCATGTTGAAAAGTGCACTGAACTCATGTTAAACCGCTGCTGACCTCAGGTTAAAAAGTGCACTGAACTCATGTTAAACCGCTGCTGACCTCAGGTTAAAAAGTGCACTGAACTCTGCATGTCCTTGTCCTGCATGTTTAATTGATACACTGCTGCTTTAGTGCAGAGTGCATTCTGGGGTCGACGATGGGTCGAGATCAAGCTCTACTCGTAAGAAAATCAGGCCTATGAAAAATGCATTTCATCCTGACCGGGTTTTTACCTGTCACCTGCTGCTTTGACCCACCCTGGGGACCATAAAGTAGGACTATACATGCGCACAAACGCATCAACACATCGTGAGCTCTCAGAAATACACATTCACACTCATTTTCTCACTCTTAATGTTTAGAGCTCAAGAACATGGGATGATTGAGGTTCAGATCCCACTTCTATGAACCACGGCCATCGAGCAGAGCACTTAACACTTGTCTGCTACATAAGACACTTTTGACACTTTTCTCCGTGCTCAAAATAAAAAAAAATAGGATTTTAGCTATAGATTCATGGACATACAGATTAATAGCCAGAGTGATTTTAATGATATGTATGCAATACTTGCTTGAGGTAATATGAAACAATATTTACTTCTGTGTTATAATTTGGAGTGAAATAGGATATTCAACGAGAAAAACCTAGGATTGGACTTCATTTTATCCAATGGGATCCATTGATTGAACTTTAAAAAAAGGTTTGAAACACGACCAGCAACCCTTGAGTAAAACTTAAGAGGCCTTGATGACATTAGTTGAAATGAACATTATTTCATAGGTGAGGAGAATTATGAAAGAGTTAGAGAGAAAAAAAAATATACATTTTTGTAATTTAGTATAACATGCCCCAATAAATCTACAACCTATAAATGTTGTTTCAAATATATATCCTGAAATAATTGTTTTGTTTTCTCAACAAAAGCAGCACTTCTGTTTTCAACATTGATAAGAAATGTTTCTTGAGCAGTAAAGCAGCATATTAGAATGATTTCTGCAGGTTCATGTAAATTACATTTTAAAATATTAAATTATTTTATGCATAAATGCAGCCTTGGTGAGCAGAAAAGACTTCTTTCAAAAACATTTTAAAAATCTTAACGACACCAAACTTTTGAGTATAGTGAGAGTGTGAGTGTGTGTATATGTGTATGTGTATGTGTATATATAAAATCTAAACGCATCAACACATCGTGAGCTCTCAGAAATGCACATTCACACTCATTTTCTTACTCTTAATGTTTAGAGCTCAAGAACATGGGAGGATTGAGGTTCAGATCCCAGTTTAACATGTCAAGACACATGTTATACTAAATTTCAAGCATTCATGCACGTCACACTGTTTCAGTCCCTCTCGTTGGTATGAACTGCATTCATTAGGGCACTTTAAGAACGAATGACCCCGGGACCTGTATTGTTTACGTGTGTATGACAGTATGAGTGTCTGGTTTTGACCTCCATGGTGACAGCAGCTCTTGTGCTCGCAAACACACACAGGAAATTCATTTCGGTTCCTGTAAATTCAGTAAGTCGCTAACAGCTGAATAAAACCCGGAGCAAACCGTTTTGCAAGCAGTAATAAAGCTGAGTTTGTAACACTGAGATCATGGACTCGGCGTGGCCATTAGTGTGAGGATAATGAGATTGTGTAGTGATCCCTTAGAGCTTACGCCAGCTTGCTGATGCTATGGGCCCTATTTTAATGATCTAAACGCATGGTCTAAAGCGCAGGGCGCAATCCGAATCCGAATTCACTTTTGCTAGTTTAACGATGGAAAAAATGGTTGGCACACTCGGCGCATGGTCTAAAAGGGTTGTCCCTATTCTCTTGCGTAATGGGTATGTTTTGGGTGTAACGTGCAGAAAACCAATCAGAGTATAATTTCCCATTCCCTTTAAAAGCCAGTTGCGCTCGTGCCATGGCGGATTCTCTATTTCCATGGCAGAATCTGCAAGCGTTCAAAAACTGAACGCGTCTCCAGAGAGGAAACGGATCTGCTCGTGCACGAGGTTAAAGCGAGCAAGCAAACCATATACGGGACAAGCCGGCTGAAACTAGCAAAAAACACTTTGCATTGCGCCGGGTGTATGATGGGGCCCTAGTGTTCCAAAGGCTCATTAAAGGGTTTTAATTCACACAAAAACGGAAATTATCCCATGATTTACTCGCCCTCAAGCCATCCTAGGTGTATATGACTTTCTTCTTTCAGCCAAATACAATTGGAGTTATATTAAAAAATATCCTTGCTCTTCCAAGCTATAGTAACTGAGATTTTGAAGCCCAAAAAAGTGCATCCATCCATCATAAAAGTAATCCATACGGCTGCAGGTAAATAAAGGCCAGGTAAATAAAAGTTAATTTATAACTTTATAAACTCTAATCATTAGTTTCTGTTAACAGCTGTATGTGAGTCGAGTTTGGGCGGAAGAGTGACCTTTGACCCGACGCATGACTAATTGAGCAAATAGAGCAAAACAAAACAACACAGAAGTCTAGAAGTCTAAAACGAGGATTTGTAAACAGAAATGTGGGAGGAGCTTGAGTTTGTTTGCCAGCCCTGTAGTATGGTGCAGGTATGACATCACTTTGTAGGTCGAAACGCAGAAGCAAGTTGCATTTTAGCACTTCCGGTTCCATAATCCCTAAGTAAATGGTTTTTTTTTTAATGGGATTTCGGTTAAATGGCTGAAAATAAGGTCTGTGGTGAACACAAGCTCAATAGACTTTCACGTTTTATTCTATGACATAAAACACATCAGTGTTACCCCACAAGTGATTTGTTTTAAGCTGTTACGTGTCTTGAAAAAGGTGCTTGCAAATAAGTGGCTAAATGTGACTACAGAGGAGAGTAAACGTCATCACGCCGAACAGGTAAACTCAGTCCGTTTTTACAGCCTCAATATGATTATATTTGTGCTCTTATAAACTATTCTAGCTCAAACATTCTGGGAAAGTATTTTTATATTTATATTTTATATACAGTTTAACATTATACAAAACTGAAGAGTTGTGGGAAGTTCAGTGATGGTGACGTTGAATTCCTGGGACCGTGGTTTGTTTATAGCCTACCTTTAGCTTTTTACTTCTGCCGACTGCATTAGGGCCTCAAAATTCATAAAAGTTTTGTAAATCTGTGGTAATTATCTTGTTGGACAAAACGTGCAAGTATCATAAACTTCTGTTGATCACAGAGTTTGTTTTTAGCAATAATTCAAAAGCCTATGGGAAAATCCTATTGGGTTTTTGTCGAGGGAACCAGTGTGATGTGAACTGGTTGGCCTACAAAGCGATGTCACACCTGCACCACTCTATTTGATTACAGGTTACGAATTAGAAGTCTAAAACGAGGATGTTTGAACCGTGAGAGGCGTCAAAGCTTACTCTACTCCTACGTCATGCGTCGGGTCAGAGGTCACTCTTCCGCCGGAACTAGACTCGCGTAACGCTGTTGCCGGAAGCCAGAGATTATTAGTTTATAAAGTTATAAATATATTTTTCTTACAAAAATGCATCGCTTCACTTCAGAAGGCCTTTATCAAACCCACTGGAGTCGGATGGATTACTTTTATGATGGATAGATGTGCTTTTTGGAGCTTCAAAAACTCAATTCGCTCCCATTATAAAGCTTGGAAGAGCCAAGATTTTTTTTTTTTAAATGTGATTTAACACAGATTGTGTTTGGATGAAAGATGAAAGTCTTATATACCTAGGATGACTTGAGGGTGAGTAAATTATGGAATCATTTTAGGGTAATACATTTTTTGGGGTGAACTAACACTGTAACACATCAATGTATTTGAGAGTATGCAAAATACACTCACCTAAAGGATTATTAGGAACACCTGTTCAATTTCTCATTAATGCAATTATCTAATCAACCAATAACATGGCAGTTGCTTCAATGCATTTAGGGGTGTGGTCCTGGTCAAGACAATCTCCTGAACTCCAAACTGAATGTCAGAATGGGAAAGAAAGGTGATTTAAGCAATTTTGAGCGTGGCATGGTTGTTGGTGCCAGACGGGCCGGTCTGAGTATTTCACAATCTGCTCAGTTACTGGGATTTTCACGCACAACCATTTCTTTGACTTTGACTGAAATAACCACTCGTTACAACCAAGGTATGCAGCAAAGTATTTGTGAAGCCACAACACGCACAACCTTGAGGCGGATGGGCTACAACAGCAGAAGACCCCACCGGGTACCACTCATCTCCACTACAAATAGGAAAAAGAGGCTACAATTTGCACGAGCTCACCAAAATTGGACAGTTGAAGACTGCAAAAATGTTGCCTGGTCTGATGAGTCTCGATTTCTGTTGAGACATTCAGATGGTAGAGTCAGAATTTGGCGTAAACAGAATGAGAACATGGATCCATCATGCCTTGTTACCACTGTGCAGGCTGGTGGTGGTGGTGTAATGGTGTGGGGGATGTTTTCTTGGCACACTTTAGGCCCCTTAGTGCCAATTGGGCATCGTTTAAATGCCACGACCTACCTGAGCATTGTTTCTGACCATGTCCATCCCTTTATGACCAGCATGTACCCATCCTCTGATGGCTACTTCCAGCAGGATAATGCACCATGTCACAAAGCTCGAATCATTTCAAATTGGTTTCTTGAACATGACAATGAGTTCACTGTACTAAAATGGCCCCCACAGTCACCAGATCTCAACCCAATAGAGCATCTTTGGGATGTGGTGGAACGGGAGCTTCGTGCCCTGGATGTGCATCCCACAAATCTCCATCAACTGCAAGATGCTATCCTATCAATATGGGCCAACATTTCTAAAGAATGCTTTCAGCACCTTGTTGAATCAATGCCACGTAGAATTAAGGCAGTTCTGAAGGCGAACGGGGGTCAAACACAGTATTAGTATGGAGTTCCTAATAATCCTTTAGGTGAGTGTATGTATATATTTAAAGGTTTTATTCTTATTGCTATAACATGTGTTTGTAGTACTATGACAAATGTTGCTTTTTAGCCTATAGTGTGCGGAGCTTAACTTGCTTTAGATTACAAAACTCAGCCTTAGAACAGCATTCAGCTTTACTGTGATTTTAAGCAGCGTAAAATAAAATAAAATGGTTTAAAATACGGGAGTAGAGGAGAGAAAAGACGAAAGCAAATCTCTTCAATCGTACATCTACACTATTGAAATGAAATCCTCTTTAATGAGATCGAGGGTTCACTGCTGGGGCAGAGATTACTAAACGCAGGATCTGCATGACCTGGATTTGGTGCGACGTCCCAATTCACTCCGCTCTCGTTCTCCGCTCTCAAACTCAGCACAATGCACTGGTGCACAATGAACTCCAAAGCGTGTTCATCAGATATTTTTGCTATCCTACTGAAACCATATCAGTGCTCCTGTAATTTGAGCTCCTGCGTTCTCCACCATAACCTTCTCTGTGTGTTTGCGTGTGTGTCGTTCTTCTGTGTATGTAGGCAAGAATGATGGTTATTTCATGGACTGTAGTCAGGGTAAATGGTATATTTCATGTGACACAAATGAAAATGAGGTTGTAAGTATGCTGACAGGGGACTCATTCATGAAGCATCCTTAAAATTGTACCTTATTTAATTTTTACATTTATTGATGCACAGCTCATGTGTCATGAATGAGGTCTCATGAGTTGACATTTTATATTCCTGACTTTTAATTTAAGTGTATATGCATACAAACTTGAATTGAGTCAAATTAAAATGATGGACAGACGGACGGACGGACGGACGGACAGATGGACAGATAGATAGATAGATAGAATTTTGTACAACCCTGACCAACACGTTCAAAATTCTATTGTACAAAAGAGTGCGATGAACACCTGTTCCTCTGCTGATTCTTCAGGCACTTTTTTTTTGTTGTTGTTGACCCCATCCAGAAACTGAACTGCCCGCTCGCTGCCCTCTTGATCCCACACATGTGATAACGCATTCTGCTTATTCCTCCTGACCATTCTCTGACCTCTCTTCTTTGAAAAGCTATTAGGTCATTAATCTCATGCATCTTTACCGAGGGATTTCTCCTTTAGCCGAGGCCTGAGTTGATGTCTTTACACCGTGTCCTAACCAGATGCGATAAGATTCCAGCGACAAATAATTTGTCTGTCCACACTAGACGCGAAGCGACTGCGAGATGTGTCAAAATCAATCAAAACCCACAGCCAATCAGAACAGTGTGTGGGCGGAGTCTCGCGGCGAGTGCACAGCACTAGAGAGTAATCTTGACGGCACCGCAAGAAAATGGATAAGTAGCTACATAATCAAATTCACAAATATTACACCATTTAAAAATTATTAAAAATACATAGGCTACTTAGTTACTGAGTGTTTGTTCACCGTTTGAACATTCTTGTTTCCATTTGTTTAATTTAAAGATCTGAGGTGAATTATCCATTGTTGCTTTTACAGCTACAAAGCTGGGAGCAGTAAATTATATTCAAAGTCACATTGCATGCTTTTAACATTAAATAAAGCACAGTACCTGAGATTATCATTGCCACACTATGTGTTTGTTGTTCCAGCGCGATGTCGCAGAAAAATAGAATCCGTTTCTAAATTAGAATCGTCGCGTGTCGCCGTCGCGGCTGGTTAGGACAAACACTCTGAATAAGACGGAAAATATGTCTTATCTATTTTATCGCGCGTCGCGTGTAGTTAGGACATGTGTTAGAAACTCTCTTGCACACACAGTATGGGCTATGGCACAACATATGTTTTGAGGTGAACATACTTGTGCTAGAATGTCCATGTTAGATGTTGTACACACTCTGTAACATGCAGCACACGTGTGTAATGGTTATGGAAGGGAAAATGAGCATTATTGCATGCATATCTAATTCTTTCTTCCTCACTTGCTGATCATCCCAGTTGCACATGTTTAACCTCTTGCCCTCGTACCCTGACACTTCTTTCTAGTGTTATCGAAGCACATGTTCGCGCAGGTTCAGCCAAGGGTCAACCCGGTCTTACCGATGGCTGGTAGATATGGCTCTATAATCCTCCTAACAGCAAAAGCATTTGGACTATTATTAGTCCCCTTCCCCCAGCACTACTGGCTGACGGGACCCGCGTGCAAGTGTGATCAGGCAAATTAGGCTTACCCTGTGTGGGCAGATACTGATAGATAGTGCCCTCTCAGTGGATTAAAAGGCATCCCTGCTGAACCACAGCGCCTCTAGTGGTCCACATTCAACAGTACAGTCTAATCTCCAATGCAGAATTTGCATTCCCACCTTAATTCAATTATTTTAAATTATTTCATGTACATTTAAAACACCGTACTTTGTTATATTAATATATTTATATTGTTATATTATTTCATGTACATTTAAAGCACTGTACTTTGTTATAGTAATATATGAATATATATTATTTTATATTTCAATTATTTTATGTACATTTAAAACACTGTACTTTGTTATATTAATATATTTATATTGTTATATTATTTTTTATTTTAATTATTTTAAATTATTTCATGTACATTTAAAACACTACTTTGTTATATTAATATAATAATATTGTTACATTAATTAAGAAAAAATAAACATTAAACTCTATATATATATAGCTGTTGGAGCAAATAAATGCAGATTTTTATTTTTTATTTTTTTTATTATAAAAAAATGTATATATATATATATATATATATATATATATATATATATATGTATATATGTATATATATGTATATATATATATATTTTTTTTTTTTTTTTTTTTTTTTTACACCCGATAGTATGCTAGAAGCCTAGAAGGTTGTGCAAAATTGGCTTCCTTTTAATTCATGAGTGTGAATTAAATCCTAAATGAACACCCAACATGAAGTTATTTTGGAATGATAGGTGGTGGCATTCTGAGACATAAAGTATTCTTCCAAACATTTTGTTTTTAATATATTGAAATATATAAACTAAATGCAAATGATTGATTCGATATATCAAGCGCCGCTAATATTCACTAGTCCTGTCAGTGTACAGATCCGAGTCTCTTAAAGCAGAGTTAAATGTGTTGTATTTTTCTGTTCTGTCTGATCCTATCAGATAATTGTATTACAATCTGGCCAGCGAATGACAAACCAAAGACTTACATGCAAACACCGTCAGCCCCTCAATCTCATCAACTTTTCCGCTCCTCTGAGGTGTAATGTAAAGGCCTGGCCAGTGCTGGTGAAACGTTCACATGGAGCGAATGCCAACCACATCCAGCGATGAAACTTACCTAACACTGTCCCCTTTAAACTTTCAGATTGTCTGAACTGGGGTCTTTCTTGTTCTTCTAGACCTCATCTCATCTCTTCTCTTCTCTTCACGCCAGACATTACGTTACTTTACATGCTGTCTGGGTGTAGAAGAGAACAATGCACAACAAAAGCATTCGTACGGTCACCAGCTCAGCAAGACATGAGTGAGTAAAAAGCAACCGGCTCTGTCTTTCTGGTGAGAGTCCTTCTGTCCTAGACTGAGATATTTTATCTAAAAAGGAAAATGGCAAGTCTTTGGCTTGATTAACACAAAACCAGTGAGAAAGACAGAGACTGTGGACAGTGTTGAACACCTTTAACCCACTAACGTATTCCTGAGTGAAACAGGATGATGTTTCTTCTCCCAAAGCATTAATGAAAACCCCTCATTTCAAGGTAAAGAGAAACACAACCGGCTCAAAAGAGTGTTCAACTATAGCAGAACAGGGAAAAAAATACAAAAATGTGAGTCCAACGCTTTGAGGCAACAATTAAATAAGTCCTTCTGTTCTGTCCTTGACCGAGATATTATATTTAAAAAGACGGAGATAAGAATTGATTAACTCAAAACCAGTGAGAAAGACACAGACTATGGACAGTGTCAACTGTCAACGACACCTTCAAACCACTTTATAATAATAATAATAATAATAATGCGTTTTATTTCTAATGCACTTTTCTAAAACCCAAAGCGCAACAGTAAAAAAACAACAACAAGGACAATACAACAATTCATTAAAAATGTCTTAACTTTTTAAAGTGTCCCAACATTGGTGCGTTTATATAGTCTAACATATTTCTGAGAGACAGGATGTTTCTCTAGCCAAAATATTACTGTAAACCCCTAATTTCAAGGTATAAAGAGAAAAACAACAGGTTCAAAAGATTGTTCAACTAGAACAAAAGGAGAAAAAAATGACAAAAATGGTATTCTTATATGTGACCTTGGACCACATATTTTTTTATGACATTGAGATTTATACATCATCTGAAAGCTGCATAAATACGCTTTCAATTGGTGTGTGGTCTGTTAGGATAGGACAATATTTGGCCGAGATACAACTATTTGAAAGTCTGGAATCTGAGGGATCAAAAAAAAATCGAAAGATTGAGAAAATTGCCCATATAATGCATTGTTGGCTATTGCCACAAATATACCCGTGCGACATGTGACTGGTTTTGTGATCCAGGGTCACATATATCATTAGCACGAGACTTTTTGTGCGTGAATGATTGCGGAAACATGCTGCTGGCTGTATTGATGAAAAGATTGAGCACAGTCTCAGTCGAGGCTTTCAGAACTGCCCATTTCTTTCTGTTAAAGCCACTGTTTAACACCGCGAGGACCTGCGAATTCAGCCGCGTTCAGATTGAATGTTTGCCAGCTTTGTCCTCACCCCAAAAAATGTGCTGCCCATGTTTGTTCTATCAACCTGATGAATCATAATCCCAGTATGTGGCCTTTCACGGAAGTGTCCAGGTTGAAGTCGAGCCCTGGTTTCTGCTTGTGTTAGTTAAGACCACACTGATGGAAAAGACTCATTGTGCTCGACTCTGAACGGTCACTCACTCGGCTAATAAAAACCTCTCACTTGAATCAACGCCAAGAAACAAAATGCTGCAGAAAACCTGTTCATTTCCTCGAGCTTTAAACGAGCAGGTCGGGATGTAGTTGGTCTTTATTTCATTTTTCTACGAGCCTTTATTTTATCGCCTCTCATTCGTCACACACACGCTCACAGCAGCATCTCGGATCATGAATATCTAGCAGATCTTCTCCGTGATCAATGCGTCACACACTCATGTGTGGTTCAGGTGTCCTGCTGTGTTACGCTGGAGCGGGGAGCCACCTGCTGGGGACGGGCTCTGCCCAAAAACACACATTTTCATGGGAATTCCTATGATTTTTAATACTTTACGTTTAGCCAATACTTTCCCCCCGTGTGTAAAATGCTAAACTGATCCTCTGAGAAGCGGCAGATGAAAGCTGCGTTTAAACCTTCATCTTCATCATGACACCGTCACACACTCATCGGCTCTATGAATTTGTAATGCAGTTCATCAAAATTAAAAGTTGAATAAACTCTTTAAAAAGCTCATAAGAGTGCTTTCCATATACAATTACAAAAAGAATACTATGATGGTATCATGATGGTGTCATATGGTAATATCTGTCCATCTACCTATCTACCTACCTATCTATCCATCTACCTATCTATCTATCTATCTATCGGTTTATCTCTCTGACAATCATACATCCGTCTATCTATCTGTCTATCCATCTATCTATCAATCAATTAATCCATCCATCCATCCATCCATCTGTCTGTCTGTCTGTCTGTCTGTCCATCGTCTATTTGTCTATCAATTAATCCATCCATCCATCCGTCTATCTATCTATCTATCCGTCCATCCATCCATCCATCCATTGTCTATCTATCCATTCATCTATCAATCTGTCCATCCATCATCTATTTTTCCATCCATCCATCCGTCTATCTATCTATCTATCTATCTATCTATCTATCTGTCTGTCTGTCTGTCTGTCTGTCTGTCTGTCTGTCTGTCTGTCTGTCTGTCTGTCCGTCCATCCATCCATCCATCCATTGTCTATCTATCCATTCATCTATCAATCTGTCCATCCATCATCTATTTATCCATCCATCCATCCGTCTATCCATCCATCCATCCATCCATCCGTCTATCCGTCTATCCGTCTGTCCATCTATCCATCCATCCATCCATCCATCCATCCGTCCATCCATCTATCCGTCTATCCATCTATCTATCCATCTGTCCATCTATCCATCTATCTATCTATCCATTCATCTATCAATCTGTCTGTCCATCCATCCATCCGTCCATCTGTCTGTCCATCCATCATCTATTTATCCATCCATCTATCCATCTATCCGTCCATCCATCCATCCGTCCATCTATCTGTCCATCCATCCATCCATCTGTCTGCCTGTCCATACAATGGCATTATCTTGAGGAAAATATTTCTCACTTTGCCTATATTTTTCATTAATGCAAGCCAGTATATTTCCTTGAAAATGTAAAGGAAAAAAGTTCAATCTTATGCCTGATCGTTGAATTCTAATTTGAATTTGAGTTTCTATTATCTTCTAGACTGACCGGTTTCTGTATTCTGATTAAATCACAATGAGAGAGAAAAAAATAAAGACTTGATAATTACATTCCAATTTGATGCAAGAAACCATTACTTTTTAGTTAATGAATCGTCACTTTTCTCGAACGAGTCCGTTTAGAGCCACATGGATTGAGTTTGAAGCCAAAACAATAAAAACAGTTTTCGTTTATTGATGGCGTTTACATTAATATTTTAAATCACAGATCGTGTCTGTCATTATGAAGTTTCTTATGCACATTTTCTCTTTCAGGAGAGATGCACAAACTCAATGAAAAGGTGAACAGTTTATCACGATGTGTAGTAGAGATCTAGTCGTGTTTTAGTGCCCTTGCAAATGTCTCCACAACTGAGGCGCAACAAGTCTCGTGCGCGCGCCTGACAGGAGATGGTCCTTTCTTTCTTTCTTTCTTTCTTTCTGCTGCCGAGATGTCGTGAAATGCAAATGCGATCTCATAACAATCAAATGTGCAGAACTCGGGCGCGCGCGGCTACATATTTCTCCCCATCTTTGTAAATCTTTAGTATATAATTAATGGTGTTGGATGAAATAGATTTAGATTCAGATATATACTGAATTATTGAATATTGCGATGTCCTTCAATATCGCTGGAAACATAACACCTACAGATGGCACTGTGATGCTGAAGCATATGAAAATGAATGCGCATTAATTATAAAATGATTTAAAGTCTAAGACCCGCAAATAAACGTTAAACGTTTACGTTGCATGTGCATCACTCTTCGAGTAAAGTTTGTTATTTTACTTTCAGTAAATATTAGAAATTTATTAAAAGAGAAATGTATTTACACAGAATTTTTTTTCAGGGGAATAAACTGAAATGCAGATATATTTTGCACATGCCGAAATGGAAGCTTGATGCACCAAGGGAATTTGTATGAGCATGAATGAATATGAATTAGTTTAGCACTTACAATCTGTGGCCTATGTAAATTTAAAAAGCAATTTCATGCAAATGAAAATGGAAATGCTTTTTGTTGTATTGAACACGATTTGTTGAGCGTCTCCAAAGTCTTTGGTTGAGTTTTACTGCAAGCATCTGTTCAAAACGGGAATGATTTCAGAGAAACGATTTAAATGCTGTATTTATCCTTTGAAGTTTAATTAAAACTTAATTAAGCAGAATATGCAGATTATTTTAATATTTCAAAGTTAATGAACTCCGTTATGCTGCTATAATTTAAATAGTTCATGCTGCTTTGACAACATTTAACACGATTTACATTTTTTTTCTTTAAATTAGTTTAGTTTTGATTTCAATTAAGAAAAAATCTTAATATTAGTGATTACAAGAATTCTATAGAAATATGTTATACAATAATACACCGTTTAAAGCTATAAGTTATTTTGATTCATCCATATTTTCCTATTTGACGCATATAGGCTATTCATGGTCTTTCATGGATCATCAAGAGATTAATACTATAGAAGAACTGGACTGGTCACTTCTTTTGTTTTTCACCATTTTAATTTTGAATGATCCCGTAGTTTGAAAAATATATATTTTTTAAAGAAAAAATATTCCATGTAGGCTATATGAGCTCATTAAAAACTGTATGCATAATAATTATAATTTATAATTTTAGATGGACTATAGCATATCACAGAAAGTATATCAGTTGCGCATGTGTAGCCATACTCGACCAAAACCTAGGCTATAAAACATACTTATTATTTGTTATAACAAATATTTATCTCAGTCATGCGCCCCTAGTGTTCAAATTCTGACCAAACGTATAGCCTACTAAAAATATATTTTATTGGCATTTTTTTCTTCATTTTAGAAAACATAGGCCTATTTAATTGTACAGTTTGCAACTGCGCAGATCCATAAGAATTTGGAATAGGGTTTTTATTAATTCATTCATTCGTTTCAATTCATTCATTTCTATTGTAACAATTTGCCGGTTTTGTTTGGCTCAGATTAAAACATTATAGAATATAATAGACTTGTAAGTCAAGGTTTGAAACCATAACTGCAAACATCATAATATTTCTCCATTAATCGTTTCAAAATATTTGAATAACCCCTTGCATGTGGCAGCAATGTGGTGAAACTATTGTTTGAATTGCCAGTTTATATTTACATTGTGTATTGAATCATCTTTTCCATGGCGATCTAAGACCCGTGGTCTGTGCAGATAATATATTGAAATTGCTTTGAAATTGCTACATCATTGTGTACTATTCATAAAAAATACCGCATTAAACCGAAATTGCTTGTGTTTTGAAAATTGAGCCATATGTCCACATAATGCAGTGCGTCTACACACACGTGCTTGTGTGATTTATTGAGGTGATTTATAAGGTAAATATACAGGATATTCTCTGTGTAATAGTCTATTTTGACACATGCCTGATTTAGTCATGTCAGGTGGATCCGTGAGTAACAAATTAGTCGTTTAATCGTATCAATTTTGTCCGAAGAAAAGTGATTATTCGATATTTTTAATCACTTGGATAATACCATATGGATAAAATCAGACTAAAGTAAATGCAACTTTATGAATTCCGACACGTAAAAAAAAAAAAAAAAAAAAAAAAAACGAGACGAGTAAATATTCAATCTAAAGTGACGCATTTCGTAATGCATGAAAGATGACTGGACAACTGGGGCCCCATTTCTTCTTTCTTTTTTTTTTCTTTTTTTCACGTCTGGATAAAGAAATGCTCCGCCCACTAACGCCCACTGTGCGAATACTAATTATGAGTATTGTGCTCATAACAATGGAAGCCGACATGCAGCATTTGCACACAGGAGATTGTTAACCCTCGCGCACGATTTGACGTTAGATTTTTGCCAGTTTCCACACCATCTGTAATCAGTAGCAATTGCTTTGACAAAACAATTAACTTACTAAAACGAATTATTTATTTATTCATTTGTTTGTTTGTTTATTCAATCGTTTGGGTGTCCATTTATTCATTCATTTACTTAGGCCTATTTTCCGTCTATAATTCTATTATTCAGAATCATTCAACGATAATTTTTTTCATATCCCAACTTATATGTATATATATATATGTATATATATGTATGTGTGTGTGTGTGTGTGTGTATGTACATATAGACACACATATACATATATAATTGCCCATATATATATATATATATATATATATATATACACTTAATTAATAGTCCATTTATTCATTCATTTTTTATTTATATTTAGGCATATAAATAAAACTTATTTTCCGTGTATTATTAATTCTATTATTTATATTGAACAATAGATACATGGTTGTTTATTCATATCCCAAGTTATATAGGCTATTTATTATTTACTTGTTTAATCGTTGGTGCGTCCATTTATTCATTCATTTTTTATTTATATTTACTTATTTTCCGTTTATAATTAATTCTATTATTCAGATTCGACGGTCGATTTATGGTCGTTTCTTCATATACAAACTTATTTATTTATTTACTATTAATTTATTAATTTATGTGGGCTATTTATTTATCCCACACACCGTCCTTTGAGTTAAACTTTTTCAGCTTTTACATTTATTTTCATTTAGCCTACTTCAATATTGCATTTTCTTTGCGTTCATTGTATTTTTACAGTCATTGAGGATATTAATGCACTCTCTATATGCACTCTTAATGCACTCTTTATAAGACAGTAAATAGGTTTTGTGTTACTCGTACTGTAAAAATCAAGAACAATATGCTATGCATATTAAGAGTCATTTCTTTTAAATAATCGACAGTCTCCAAAAGAAATGTTGAAAATGGACACAAAGAGCTGATGTTAATGCTTCTTTTTCAATCTACTGATGCATCTTACACCACCATTAGGGCTAAATCTAAACCCCTTAACCGCTATACATTGGTACAATAATAAAAATAAATAAAACAACTATGATCTGATGTCATTAAACATATTACATGAAGAAGAATTCTGCTGAATTCACAAAGACACAATCAAATTGCAATTTGAACTGTTGTCATATATATATATATATATATATATATATATATATATATATATATATATATATATATATATATATATATATATAGCCTAATAGTAATAATAATAATAATAATAAATACATCAACCATGCAACAAAATATTTTATAAAAAAAACAAAACATGCATTTATGTATTGCATTAAAAAGCAGCAGTACGTAATTCGTACGTGAAGCGCACTAGCATGTCTTTAAAGCACGGTTCCGTGTCGTACCTGTGTTTCCGACAGATTGAGCTGTCTCGCGAGCTCCGTGCGCTCGCGCCCGACCACGTACTGACAGCGCGTGAACTCGAGCTCGAGCCGGTAGAGCTGCTCCGCCGTGAAGGACGTGCGCGTGCGCTTCGGCCGGTCCAGATCCAGGCCTTTCGGCAGCACGATCTCCCGGATAGTGCCCTTGGCGTCTGTTCGGGACACACACATAATTTACTTTGTGTTGAGATAGAGATTATTATGAGTGGGACAATCCCTTATTGAATAGGGCAAATATATTGTGACGCGTTTTAAAAAACTGATATGAAAATAAGTGTTTAGATTTTTTTTTTCATGACAGGACATATTAAACAGACTATGAACTTAGTTCATTATAAAGGGTTGTATTCCTTACTCGTTTAACTGGTTAGTGCCAGCTTATAGAAAGAAAGAAAAAAGTTTAATCGAGATTCGATTTTGTTTTACCAATATGCAGTTTCTAGCACACAACTCATGAGTTTCCAAAGGAGTCGCCAAAGAGAAGTCATTATAGTTTAAAAATTGGCATCATGTTACATTTGTGGACATTAAAAAATAAAAACATTTATGTAAGTATTCATCCAAGCAGACCAGAGCAGCTTAACGATAATTATATTAGTTTGGCAATCACTTTAAGACTGTTTTATCAACATGAAACATAATTATCAACACAGTGATACAACATTTTATTGATATCACGACTGACATGCGACAGCAGAAATCATGATGTCAGATAATAATGTATTAAAGCAAATGTCTGTGCTAAGTATGGCAATATGTTCATATGCTCAACGCATGATGCAATATATGTTCCATCAAAAGCATTATGCCTTGGCTAATATATATTGGGAAGCCATAACCAACGCAACATTTTTATTTATCATCACATGTTTCCATCTATACAATTCATTTCTATGTCACTTTCAAATTAAACATTCAAGTTGTATTGAGTCTGTGTGCATGAGATGCAACATCATCATTAAACCCAGGAAGATTATTATTATCCTCAGGTAATGAAATTATACTGAACTTTTCGAGGTAACCCGTTTATTCCATATTTTTAATGAAACCAAACATATAGTGAATATATTTTTAAAAGATGGTGAACATATTTTTCTCTCATCTTATTATTAATTTGAAGAAATTGAATGTTCCAACTGAGAGACCTATTTTAAAAATCATTAGACCTGGAAAACATCTATTAGTAGCCTAAAATAAAACAGCACCAAGACTTTACCTAAAACTGCAGTATTTTGGAATAAAGACGCTTTACAGGAAAAAAAAATCATTGCAACGAGTCATATCTGTCAGGGTGGGAGTACAAGAAGATACTTGGCTTTTCAGAACTTAAAAAATTGTCATTATTAAATGATATGATATTATTGGAATGGATTCAATCAGCTCTATTTTCTAAAATGAAGTGGGGAAGTATTAATATTCAGCCTGACATTCATAGCTCCGCCTATCTGATGTCTGCCTGGCAACCAAGCTCAGTATATAGGATCACACTTTGATGAACTGTAATATCACAATAAGATGAATGGTATTTGTTGATATAGAGCAGTGAGATGTTAATGGCGAAAGCGTCTGTAATTGCGTTTTCCTCACGGTTTAATAAGAGCGCGAGCTCATCGAGCATGACGACACAGACGAGCTGACCTTTCAGTGACCCTGATCTCACGAGGACTCAGGCGTATTCAATAGCAGCTTTAAAAACAAATAGTGGCACCGGGGATTGTGTTGGGATTGTGGGCTTCCAGAGCCGCTCACACACCACTGCAGGACTGTTGCTCTGACAGTTTCAATTTCACAAAGCATTCAGTGTCCATCTGAATCAGAAGTCTTGGTATTTCATTTCCCTGATGTAGCTATCTATACATTACTATCAAATCAAATTATATGGCTGACTGAAAACATATAAATGCACTGAATGGTCTCATTTTAAAAGCATAGCTATGTATTAACAATACATATTAAAAGTCGTTACAGCTGCATGATGCAAACAATTCAGATGATGGGAAAATATTTAGTGCATTGATATGCATGTATTATTTTAGCACTATTAGTGCCGTTTTTATTTTCTACATTGGACCACACGCTGCTCGTCTTTTCTTGTTTTTAAAACTGAAATGGGAACAGGAAAAAATGCATAACGGTTAATTGTAAAATCATTTCTGATGTTTGGTGATTTTTTGCATGGACCTATTTCTTACATTTTTGCTCTAACTGTTATTCCCTTTTATCAGTTTAATAATATAAATATTTTATCTTTGTGAATAATATGTGCTCTTCCAAATAAATATAGGCTATACTGTGGATTGTGTTAATATAATTCCATTTAAAAAATGGGCCACATATTGAGAGATTTTTTGTGAATTTCGAACCGGCTAGTGTTTGCATTTTCTATGTTTTTGCTGTCGTTGTTAATGTTGTTTTAGCTTATTTGTTTTCTCTATACACTCTTGTTTGGTTTACCAGTAGTTTGTTTGACATTAAATACATAATCTCTTTCATAATTTTCAAGCAATATAAAAGACACACCTCTCGAAAACAATGAATTTAAACAGCCTATTTAATATCTATTTAATATATAACAGCCTATTTATAACATATATCCATTATATTTTTCTGATAAACTCACTGCATAAAACTGTATGATGTTTTAAATATTTGTTCAATTTCAGATATTGATGTAGGCTATATTATTTAATTTAAAAGGCATCCTTTTAATATTTTGTTGTGGCCTATTGGCAGTTTATTTTGTGCATCAATTTTTGTATTAATGTGTGACATTAATTGTAAATTGTAAACGAATCTCAGATATATTTAGTGTACATTTAATACTAATAATCTTAAAAATAAAGGTTCTTTATTGGCATCTATGGCTCCACGAAGAACCTTTAATAACCATGGAATATTTCCATTCCACAAAAGATTCTTTATAGTGGAAAACGATTCTTTGGAATTTTAGAATGTTCTTCACACTAAGAAAAAACGGTTCTTTGATGGAATCTCTTTTTTATGGAACCTTCTATTTTAACAGTGTACGCTACGAGAACTAATTAGCCTAAAATACAAAACCAATAAATTGTTTTGTGTAAATTTAAGCAGATTTTGTTTAAGACATTAGTAAAATATTTGTATTTCTTTATTTCGACTAAATAACGCCTATTCATAACCAATAACCAAACAGGAAATGATGTAGTCCCACAGATTTACAGTAAATATTCGCTCCCTCACCTCTGACCAGAATCCTTCGACAGTAGTCCGGATCGACTCCTAAAAGTTTATCGTGTCCATCCTCGCTGGAGGAGGTCGGTGTGGACGCCGAGGTCCCCGGTGTGTCGGTAGAGCTCTGCACAGGTGACCGGTTCCCCACTTCCGTCCGGCTCTTAGAGTCTCTCGCGCGCTCACGGCACAATGCTTTGGATCCACAGTGGTTTCGGTCCTCGGCGATTCCATCGCCCATACTCGTGGCTTGATCAAACATCTAATAATTTAACTGTTTTATTACTTTTATTGGGCTATTTTCAGCTTAAATAAATAGTCTGCGTAAATGATTTCCTGACAGAAATGGGGGAGATTATAGATTATTCCCAAAACAACATCAAATTAGAATCCAGCGACGGAACCGAGTTTCTGCCCAAATGTTTTCGCATGTTCCGGCATCGGGCGTCCATGCAGGAGGAGATGTGTAAAGAAGGGAAGGAAGGTGGAGGTGGAGGGGGCCCTGTGGGCATGTGGAAGGACCCTCCTCAGCTATAGGATCGCGCTCAACCCAAAATACATTGTGCATATATGCGCTGGGCTTCAAGGTCTGTGACCGAGGCACTGGGAGGCGCTTCACTGCTTAACCACGTAGAAGTAATTCCACACACCAAACATGGACCCGAGCAGCGCAAACTTTCCCTTTCCCCCCGTGCATGACTTATATAGTCAATTTACTCCATAACTACACTGAGTGTTTTTTCTTTTTTTTCTCCGTATTTGCTCTGGGCTGGGTTACAGAAGCCCTGGAGGAAGAGCCAGCGTATTTCAGGATTTCTTCGGGAGGAGGGAGGTGCTCATTTTTACGTGGGACCAAGTCAGGAATATCCTATAATAAACGACAAAATGCAAGTAAATGAATAATATCGGCCTATTATCGGTCTACTCTCAACACAATCCGTTGGCTGCAGCCGTCACGTTAACATGTAATTCCAGAGTAAATGTATATGTGTTTTTTATGTTGACTGACAGCAGCGACGTCACTTCCGGAGTGTAATCCATCAATTGATTGATAAACAGAGACGAGTAAGAGCACGAGGCGCTTTCAACAACCCGTTAGCCTTCAGTGCAATGTGAATGAAACTATCCCTGTTGTCTTTAGACTTTATGCTACTCGGTAAGTAGAATAAACTAGACAGTTTTTTGAATTCGCGTTTAATTCATTAAGCGCTTGCTAAATAACGGACAAGGCAAATGTGTTCGAATGCGTCACGATTATAAGCGCCTAAAAATACGGCACGATTATTTAATTAGGCTAAGGCTTTTTTACTATATCATCAAGGAGAGGAACACGCCGAGGGACGTAATATTTGTTTTGCAGAGATGGGCTACATTAATAAATAAACTTATAGCCTAAACTTAAACTCTTTCAAACTGAACAAAATAGAAAAAACCTAAAGAGCATAATTATTGACACTATTGTTTTAGCTACCTTTTTATTTTTTAAATTGACAAATGCACAGCTTACTTCCTCACAACGTTTGTGCAAGGGAGAATGTGCCTCTACAAGTGTTATAATCGAGAGAAGGGTCGGTTTGTATGGAAAAGGTTGATTTATCGTTTATCAGCGATGCCAAGAACACTTTTAGTTCCCCAAAGAACAGTTCTCAAAAGAACCATTTTCTCTTAGTGTGAAGAACATTTTGTATAATGGAAAGGTTTACTTTAAAGGTAGCCTATACTTGGAACCATATGCCAACAAAGAACATTTATTTTAAGAGTGTAAGACGGAATACACATTATGTGCGTTATTGTGCAAGTCTGAACGAGGGGTTTATTTGTGTTTACCTCACGGTGCACGAACCGCAGGTGTTCATCTCATCATTGAACCGTTGCCATAATACACACACAAAAAAACAAAATTAGAATCTTTTATCTGAGTGCGCAATCCCATTACGGAGGCCGCAATGACATAATTGCAGTTTTGCCACTTTCAGCAGTGTTTATCACTCAGTGCCGAAATGGCTCATTATTGAATTCAGCTGCTCAGCACAGATTAAACAGTGAACGTGATGAATGGAGCTGTCACTCACTTCCTCAAACCAACAGTACAGTCAAGAGAGGTTTAATTGCCTCCACTGCTCTCTGGCCCCACAGTCTCACACACTGGCCCTTTCCTCCAACACACTAATGTTGCAAAACAGCCAAATACACAAACAGACTTTCCCATTTGGGGTTTACCTGACTAAACCAAGAACATGCTCAAAAAAGGACATACACTGTAAATGATTTATTACAGCTTTTTATCTTTTGGCATATCAACTTCAATAGGCCTACTTAATGTGGTTCAGATAACACAATATTTTACGTTTCTATTTATTAAACCAATCTCCATTTAATAATAATAATACAAATTAACTTACTTTTTTTTTAAGTTAAAGCAAAAATATTTTTTACACACACACATACAGGTCTATCATGTTTTGCAATAGCCTTGCATAAACAAAAACACAAAACCACATTTTAAGTATTTTCACAGATTTTAACCAAAAGTCGTTCTTACGAGGATATTGCTTAAAAAAAAGGTTATTTTTAGTCAGATTTATTTATTTATTTATTTAATAGTCAAGGCTTTAAGGTTTGGATACAGAAATGTACTTTTAAATGTGACAACTAACCCCGGTCTCTCCGTTCTGCAGCTTCTAAAAAGTTATAAGTTGGATATTTACATGTTTGCTCAGGTTACAATAATATATGATTGAAGTCTTAAATGTGATTTAATCTGACTCAGTCAACCATGACAACATACATGAATAATAACCCGTAATAATTCCTTAGTTAGACCGCAACTTAAGGGTCAAAGCAAGACGCATGTTATAGTTCCTTAGTTCTTAATTCTGATATGTAAGGAGAACTGTGGACCAAACCTAGATATTATTAAACTATGAGCGTGTTGTCCATTTCCTTAATAGTTTATATGAACCTAAAAGAAGACTATAATTCAAGAAAATATGATCTTCCAAGGTGAACAACTAAAAACGTCTAAATTACAACAAATGCAATAGAAAACCATTGAAACACGGAAGCTACAGTAAAAGTACAAGTATTAAAAACAGAAATAAATGTATTTAATCGAAATAAAACGTAAAAATGGGCCATAGTAATACAGTAATTTACAAAACAATTAGTATTGTAAATAAGATTTATAGTAAAATTATACAAAATAAGGGTTTTGAGTGTGTGAGGGAAACTTCTTATTTTCGCAAACACATTTAAGTTTCACTTGAGTTTATTTTTGGCTTTAATTAACAATAATAGTTTGACGCTTATAGTAATTTTTAAGTCACATTTTTCGCGCGCATGCAGCAAATTACGTGTGCCATTTATTAATGGGAACTCAAAGTTAAAGTGATAGTTCACCCAAAAGATAAAAATTCTGTCATCATTTACTCACCATCAAGTTGTTCCAAACCTGTATGAATTTCTTTAGAATTTCTTTTAGAATTTATTAAGAAGATATTTTGAAGAATGTCGGTAACCAGTTGACGGTTTAGCCATTGACTTCCACAGTATTTTTTTCCACCCATAATATGGATGTCAGTGGGGTCCATCAACTGTTTGGTAAAAATTTCTTCGTTTGTGTTGATCAGAACAAAGAAATTCATGGGTTTGGAACAACTTGAGGGTGAGTAAATGATAACAGGATTTTCATTTTTTGAGCGAACTATCCCTTTAAATCAGATTTGCGTTTCAATGATGATAACCAAAGCAATAGTGCAAAGGCGCTGGCAGCTCAAACTAGCTTTAGACTGGTGCACTATCATGAGGAAGCTGCCACATCTTCATAAAACTAAGATTATAAGAGTTCATTTGGCTTTAAGCAGACTTTTCTGCTTCAGTCCATCAGTGTTAGATATCACTGAGACGCACAAAGGTATAGTGACACTCAGGCATAGAGACAATACTGTTTCCCTGAGGGGAGAGATCTTGACAACGAATGACTGACAAATCTTGACGTGATAATTCGGGCTCGAGATAAAATACGTTTTTCTCTTTGTCATTGGACAGGGGAAAATATGTTAGGGTGTCAGATTTGGACAATAATTTACTTATTTTTTCTTTACTACGTTTTTGCACGCAGATTTTTTTTTAAGTAGCCTAGGCCTATAGCCTAAATTTCTACGGAGCCCCCAAGGGGACATGGTGTTGGGGAAAAATTTGAGAGGGGAGGAAAGATATTAAGTCAATGCGTTTGCGTTCTCTCGCAAATGCTTTGCGTTCCCTCGAGAAACATTGGTTCTTTGCCAACAAAAAGTTTCTCGGGGAACGCAAATAGTTTGCAAGCGAACGCAAACTTTCTCGGACGAACGCAAAACATTTTCGAAAGAAAGCAAAAGCATTGGCAAATAACTTTTCCTCTCCTCTCATATTTCTTTTCTTCACCGTGTCCCTTTAGGGGCTAGATACATTTCACATATGGAATTAAGTACAATCTAAGTTAAGTAAAGTTAACAAAAGATAAATAAGTAACTTTAACTTGGCCAGATTAGCCTACTTTGCAATACTCTGTTTCAAGTACATTTTACTCAAACAATGCCATGCTTTTAAAGTGAATGCTTTACTAGAACATCTAAGTAATTAAAACAGTATATTGTGAGTAGACAATCTACTACACTATATAATACCAACCCGAAAACAGAGACCTCAAATAACGGTAAAATTCGTCGGATCATTTTTGAGGATAAATGTGTCATTTTGAGTATAAAATGAACAGATGTCACAAAACAGCAAGTTACTAAACTTAAAACAATGGTAAAGATAAAACAGTGTAAACACAGCTGTGGAACAGTGAAAAATGCAACCTTATTCATTTTTCATGCCTAAGTGCATGATGGGAACACCAGTATCAGAAAGTTGAGTAGGATTTACTTAATTCTACGTTGATATTTACAGGTTTAGATTGAGTAGGCTACTAGAATTTCCTTTTTTTTGTTTTAATTATTGCCTTATCCAGGTAGAAATTTGCTGTAGTATTTACTTCACCACAGAATCATTGTTATCAGTGCATGATTAAAAATAATACACCTACCGCGGCTCTAGAAATGCAATAACCCTATTTAAATTAATCGGATTTGCTACTAATTTAGATTTGGCTACGTGAATAATGGATGTTTGCACTCTAAAAGTAGCTACCCACATCTTATGAAATGAGGATTACATTTAAAAATATATATATATTTTAGGATGAGTAGAAAATAAGACTGAAATGAAGTTAAAGCTCCTTCAGAAATAATGGTTTCAGATTAAATGAACGCTCACCTGTCAGATTTTCATCACATTGAAAACAAAAGGTCTTTCTCATCTCACCTGTTCTCACGAGACAGTGAGCTTATTTAGTTTTCTGCATGGATGTCTTTCACTTATTTGGAAAATACATGGACATTGGTGCATTTGTATATTCATTATTTATTTGATTATCAAGCATGATCAAAGTTTTTTTTATTTTTTTTATTTTTTACATTTATCAATAACCCATACAACACCAGAAGTTCACACCTAAACTGTGAAGATATCCATTAGTTAGAGTACACTGACCACTAGTGGCTGTTCAATGCAATGATTCACTAACTATTACACCACACTAATTATTATAAAAGCATTTCGAGTCAACAAGTCAATTTTATTTGAGAGTAAAAAAAATAATAACAGTAAGACACAGAAAAAAAGCTCTCAAAAGTGAAGAGTCAACCGTATTATTTGCTCTGGGAGTTTGACGGGTTTTTGAGGAGGTGGCGGGGTTGACGGGGGGTGGGTTGACGCCGTTTGAAAATCAGCATTCACTTTTACAGAGATCCGTAAATGCAGTTCAATGGACAATACAGTAGCTACAACGGACACGGTGAAGGGGAAATTAGGATATGGGATAAACAATTATTTGTCAATGCTTTTGCGTTCTCTCACAAATGTTTGCGTTCCTCTGAGAACTTTGCATTTGCTAGCAAAGAACACAAACGTTTTGCGCGCGAAGACGCGAATGCTTCTCGGTGGAACGCAAAAGTTTTTGAGAAGTTTTTCATTTGCCAAAGAAGCCCCTAAAGGGACATGGTGAAAAAAAAAAAAAAAAAAAAAAAAAAACGAGATGGAGGAAAAATTATTTGTCAACGCTTTTGCGTCCTCTCTCAACTATTTTATTTATTTATTTTTTTTTTGCGAGGAAACGCAAAAGCATTGACGTTATTTTTCCTTCCATGTCATATGTTTTCTCCCACCACAATGACCCTTCACGGGCTCCGTACTACTGAACACAAAAGCATTGACTTGATTTAGTTCCCATGATCCCATCTCATATTTTCAGGGGCTCCATACAATACTACGCTGCAAACATTCAGCATCAGTCAAATAAACTAAGAATGTTTATGATTTCAGGCACTTCGGCTCTACAAAACAAACCAATGTTACACATAAAAAGATTTATGAACAGCCCTTAAAGTGATTATCTTATTAAAATATATCAGGGCAAACATGGATCTAAAGTGAAATTTGATCCGAGTAAATAATTATCAAATCAATTTCAATTCATGAATCAAAACATTCACACTTTTAAGCCACAATGCGATAAAGTTCATGGTGCAACATCTAAGTTTGATGGTGTGGTCAGCAGCGCCCCCTACTGGTACAAACAAGAGGCTGATTCACAGTGAGCACAAGCATCACCCTAGATTATACCTGTCAACATTGGGATTTGAGAATAAGGGACATTTTTTGCGTTTTCCCCCCAAATTACTTCAGCGGAAATCCCGCCCTGCAGCCGATTCTAAAGATTTTATTGGTCATGTGAATCACAGTAGCCTACACCAAACACTGATCCCTAAACCAATGAAATTAGCTGCTGCAGGGCGGGATTTCTGCTTAACTGGTTTGCGCCCAGTGGGATTTTTCTAAAAAAAAAAATATAGAAAGATTAAAAATACGGGAGAAATATTTAAACGTGATGATGGCGGGATAGCAAGGTAAAACACGGGAGAATCCCGGGAAAAATGTGAGGGTTGACAGGTATGCCCTAGATTGAGTTTAAAATCACAGATTCGAGCAAGAAAGTGCAGTAACACAGACATAAAAGCATGTTATACTTGTTTTATCTAAAAGAAACATTCAATCATAATACTGGAATTCAGCGCAAAACACACTATTTGATTGTTTTTTTTCTCCTCCAAACCTGAAAAACGACAAATCACAGAGTAAACGACAGATCATTCCTGCATTCCATTGTAACAGTAAAGAAGCCAGTGACCACAGTGTGTTTTCAAACGCTGCGAGCAGAAAGCAGTGTGTGGCACTGAGAGGGAAGTGTGTGTGTGTTCAGGCGTTTAGTCGAAGCCTTGCCAGTCGCTTTGCTCAGAGTCGTACTCGAGTTCTGCTCCTACACACCGCACACCTTCCAGCAGCATCGGGGTCCCGTGGAGACGGTCTGACAGAGGAGAAGAGCCACTTAAGTGAACGTTATCAATTCAACAACATCGCCTGCACACAAAACCGGCTGTTTTAACTTTTAAAATGCTGCCGTCAGTGCAAGTTAAGCTCAGTTGCGAGCATTTGTGGCATAATGTTTATTACAACAAAAAATTATTTTGACTTGTTCCTCCATTTCTTTAAAAATGAATCACTTACATTGGAAATGAATGGGGCCTATTTGTGTCAAAAGTAAAATACTCAATTTGTAAACAATGTGTGCTAACATGATTTTAGTGAGAGAAAATCACTTCCTAACCGCATTTCGGTCTAAAGTTTCAATTTTACAACCCCATGAGCCGTAAAACGATTAAAGAAAAGATGAATCCTGAAAAAAATGCATCACAGTTTTCACAAAAATATGAAGCAGCACAACCGTTTTAAACATTGATGATAATCAGAAATGTTTCTTGAGCAATAAATCATCATATTAGAGTGATTTCTGAAGGATCATGTGACACTGAAGACTGGAGTAATGATGCTGAAAATACAGCTTTGATCACAGGAATAAATTACATTTTACAATATATTCAAACAGAAAACAGTTATTTGAGATTGTAATAATATTTCACAATATTACTGCTTTTACTGTATTTTGGTTCAAATAAATGCTTCCTTGGTGAGACTTAAACACTTTAAAATCTCACCAACAGTAAGTGTAATATGCACATTTTAACTGAAGAATTAAAGGTAAATACTTTTAAGAATGATATGCTTCACATTTATGCTTTAAACCCCTCAAAAAAAAGACTTATTTGCTTCCATTTTAAGGTTTTTGGTTAAATTATTAAGCAAATTGAAACAAGTTGAAATTATTTTGTGCTGATGAACATTATGCCACAGATTTTCTTAAAGGGATAGTTCACCGAAAAGAAAAAAGAAAAAATTCTCTCATTTACTCACTCGATCATTTACTATGTTGTTCCAAACCTGTATGGGTTTCTTTGGTCCTGTTGAACACAGAAGAAGATTTTTTTGAAGATTGTTGGTAATTAAACAGACATTGACTTCCATAGTAGGAAGAAAATAGTACTTTGGGTGCCGTCAACTGTCTGGTTACCGACAATCTTCAAAATATCTTCTTTTGTGTTCAACAGAAGTAAGAAACTCATGCAGGTTTGGAACAACTTGAGGGTGAGAGTGATAGAATTTTCTTATTTTTTTCTTCTTCTGGTGAACTATCCCTTTAACTTGTATTGCTCCTGGAATATTCCTTTAACCAATGTTTGCACCAGAACGCCAGTAGAGGGCAGCAAACAACCTCACATCAGATCTCCTTCATTCAGGGTATCATTTAACACAGTGTCCCAAAATATCACAAGAACCATAACTCTGTTTTTAGCCAGTTTGGCTGTTAAGATCTGTCACTTACCCATGACACGGGCGTGAACTTTGACCTTCACGCACACGTCCTCTTTGCTCTCACTAAGAATCTGCACCTCCTCACACATCACTCCCTCCTGATGGGCCATATATTCACACGTCACCCTCAGACCTCCTGAGCACAGATACAGAGGAATGTCATTTATACAAGTTATTCTCCAGGCATTGTACATGAATGATGTAAAACCATTTTGATCTCACAGACAGAAAGTTTGTTTAGCTGTGGCGACGGCTCACACTCGTGAGTTCAGCTGGACGAGAGTGTCTCCCTTAATGGGCACATCTCCGGTCTGATGTTTATTTATCATTTAATCATGCGCACACAATCTATAATCACAATGGAAAATGCCTGAAGCTGATATGAGCTGTCATTCCAGTGGCAAACAGGTAGCCCCGCCCCCAAACGAACACGATTGGCTGAGACAGAAGTTGACATGTTGGGACTCTCACAGTATCAAAGCACTTTAATAAGTCTAAGTTAAAGTACTAATGTTTTAGTGGTCGTTCACAAATAGCATCGTTGGCATTCTATTGCACTGTTCATCAATTGTTTGTCTATGTAAACATGCGCTAGATTTTTTTAATGTTTATTTATTTTGTGATGCCCAAGTGCATCGCTAGTCTTCCTGGGGTCCACACAACACTTAAAAATTATTTATATATATATTTTTTTCTAAATACACAAAACATAAAAAATACTGTCAATGACGAATCAGAGTCCAACAAGAAGTTTAGCATATATTCAAGATTTGTAACTATCTGTGAATGTACAAAAAAACAAAACAAATGTCTAACACTTATAACTCATCCAACTAACTTCTGTGCATAACCTCCTAAAAATATGATAATCCAATGTGTCAGATGAACATCTTTGGCATTGTGTTTTTGAAGGCAGAGTCGTGATACTTCCACTGTCCTGCGTCTCAAGTTTTTAAACACACATTAAACTGCAATATTAGAACGTATTAACCACTGAATATGACACACTTAACCTTTAAATTCACAAAATGTTGTGCATATTTGCCTAAAAGCTACTTAGCTGAGCATTGAATAACCCGTAAATGCTTTGTTATTCTAATACCTGCCCTGTGAGTACGTTTTTAAAAACATGGTTTTTATTTCGTCAGCAGATCAACAGCACTCAAAGCGTTGTGTGATCATACTTTCCTCATACAGCACTTGCTCATTCATTCACATTAAATAAACTCTTAGAAATAACTGGTTGAAACCGGTTCTGAGAGCCTTTCACTGGAATATCCTGCATGGCTCTCGTGAGATTTTATTCTTAAGGGGACGTAAATCTCGACCATGGTTTACTTGTGGGGGCGAGTCTAGACACACTTAAAAATGCTTTCATAAAACACACTTCTTTATGTGTATCAATAACAATAAAAATAAAAATCATCTTAACAATAACATACCAATAAACAACAACATAATATAAATATACTATTTACTATCCAATCTTGTTTCTTCCAAAAATAAACAAATAGAAATATCTATCCATCCATCTATTAATCCATCCATTCACCCATCCATCCAATGCTCTAACCATCCATCCATCATCCATCCAACCTCCATCCATCGCTCTAACCATCAATCCAACCATCCATCGCTCTAACCATCAATCCAACCATCCATCGCTCTAACCATCCATCCAACCTCCATTCATCCATCCATCCAATTGCTCTAACCATCCATCCAACGCTCTAACCATCCATCCATCCATCGCTCTAACCATCCATCCATCCATCCAACCTCCATCCAACCTCCATCCATCCCATTGCTCTAACCCTCCATCCAACCTACATCCATCCAACGCTCTAACCATCCATCCATCCATCCATCCATCCATCCAACCTCCATCCATCCCATTGCTCTAACCCTCCATCCAACCTACATCCATCCATCGCTCTAACCATCCATCCATCCATCCATCCATCCATCCCATTGCTCTAACCCTCCATCCATCCATCCATCCATCGCTCTAACCCTCCATCCAACCTACATCCATCCATCGCTCTAACCATCCATCCATCGCTCTAACCATCCATCCATCGCTCTAACCATCCATCCATCGCTCTAACCATCCATCCATTCATCCCATTGCTCTAACCCTCCATCCAACCTCCATCCATCCATCGCTCCAACCTCCATCCATCCATCGCTCTAACCATCCATCCATTCATCCCATTGCTCTAACCCTCCATCCAACCTCCATCCATCCATCGCTCCAACCATCCATTCATCCATCCACTAGCTTTCCTGTAGCTCAGTGGTAAGAGCATTGCGTTAACAACGCAAGGTTGTGGGTTCGATCCCAGGGGATTGCACATACCTATGTATAAATGTATAGGATAACGCAATGTAAGTCGCTTTGGATAAAAGCGTCTGCCAAATGCATAAAATGTATAAAATGTAAAAATGTAAATCCATCCATCATAACATTCAAAAGGCTCCTAAAGGATTTGGACACAGTTAAAAATGCATGTCATTGCATTAAAACCGTGAGGGAACTGCAGGGCTGAAGAGTTGAGTTATGAAAAGCTAATAATTAATATAAAAACGTAATGATTAATGAAATCATAAAAATGTCAAATAAAAAAAATAAAAAAATAAAAAAGAGTTTACCATCATGTCATGTGACCATTAAATTATTGAAATATTAACTTAAATATTTTTAGGTTAAAGGGCTGACAAAAAAAATCTCTTCACTAAGCCACCAAACACCAGAACTAACTTGACATTTCTTCATCAGCATGTTCAGCCGTGTTGGGTCAGAGAGCGATGGGACGTACCATCTGAGGACGTGGTGATATTAGTGATCCGCAGGTGTGGATTGGGGACGGGGGCTGGACACACGTCTTTCCCGAGCTCTGGCACCTCAGGCAGTGTGAACACGATCTCATATCGGTGCTGTGCTTTCAGGAAGCCCACCTGAGGAGATCGAGAGAAGCAGAGAGATTATGAGTGGTGTCATCGGGTCTACGATGATACGAGTCAAACTGCTGTGTGCACTTGATCTGCTACTTTTGATGAAGATCATGGTTTACTGTGATAACCAAGTAATATAATAAGTTCACCATTAGCGTTAATTAAATCTTAGCTGACTGATAAAACCATCGTATGAATCAGTTTACTTATTATTAACGAATTCGTGAATCACAGTTGATTGCTTCATTGATGATGACATCATAGTTTGCTGATATTATTAATAAAAGGAATTTGCCTTCATGCCTTGACCGATCAATGATGAAAATATAGTCAACATATTTTGATGAATTTAGAGCCAAATTATCATTTATAACATCATAGTTGACTAATTTCTGAATGGAATGAATTGTAGGTGCAGAAGACAAACAGAAAATCTATTCTGTCAGATTAAATGTTCATTACTTGTTGAAGATCTTATTAACCAAGGAAGGAAAATGGGATAATAATTTGAGGGTTAAAAACTAATGAGCACTGGTGGAAAAGAGAGTGACAGAACTCATGCCAGGAAACCTTCAAACTGCATCTGGGTCTCTGCGAAAGATGACAGAATCGCACCAGAGTCTTCATCAAAACGTAATAATCGAACAGAGAGACAGTCCAGAGGTGCAGGTGTTCATATACTGCTGTCTCCATGGCAACACAGGGCAGTAATGGGACAGTTAGATGGAGGGAGCGAGAGCATGTGCGATGAAAAGAGTCACAGAATATGACACCCACTGTGGGGTGAACGTTACGCGAGCATGTTTGTCTATCTCGTCTCAGATATTTGCGAGTAGGAGGAATGAAAAGACTATATTCAAAAACTCACTGTTCTCACAACAAGCAGCAACTTGTGCACAGTGAAGAGTCACAACAAAACAGACCCCATTTACTTTTATAAAACACATTCATCTATTTAACATCCAACCAACCAACCAATCATTTATCCAACCAACCATCTACCCATCCAACTAACTATTAGTGGTCGACCCAATATAGTTTTTTTGATGGCCGATATCTTAGAGAGCAGGGTGGCCGATGTAAAGCCGATATATATATATATATATATATATATATATATATATATATATATATTTTTTTTTTATTTTTTATTTTTTATTTATTTATAAATAAATAATATATAATTTTATTTATTTATTTATTTATTTATAAATAAATAATATATATATAATTTTATTTATTCATTTATTTATTCATTTATATATATATATATATATATATATATATATATATATATATATATATATATATATATATATATATATATATATGAAGAGTTTGGTTCCAAAACGCGATAAACGCCATTTAAAAAAAAAATTGAGTTCCCTCAAAAATCAGTATTGTATAGGGTCGGTATTGAAAAGTCCATTTTACGTAAAATGCGATATCCGCCGTGTTATTCTCTCATGTTTTCTCCCTTTCTTTCCAAACCGCGACAAACGCCAGTCTCCTTTCTCTGCAGAATGCGATAAATCCGCTCAACCAATCACAGCGCACCATTCCACGCATTGTAAACAGTAACGGCGGCGCTCTGAATACACCCGGCATCCTAGTTTTTCCTATCTACTTTGTACTTTTTGATCAACAATCAAACAAAAATGTGTATAGTTTTGACGGCATTGATGAACCTGTGGTGGTTTCTGCGGTAGGGAAGAAACGTAAGCCATCGAAATCTAATCATTTACGTGAGGAGATTAAGAAGACGAGGCACGCGGGAGGAGGAAAAATGCCGGCTGTTGTTTGTTCTCACATGACACGACACAACAGCATCAAACTTCAGTCACGCTGACACGTTAACCCCTGGGGATCTTTTGAAAAACTTTCAATTGTTTTACTCAAAGTCAACGAAAACCGAGCAGGACCAAGCCATTTTACAGATGATCGCCGTCAAAAAAGTTCAGGAGGTATTTCCTAGCGATGGCTGATTGTATGTATTTTTAGTCCAGTGCCTGTTATAAGATATTGACCGAGTTCAGAGGCTGTCATATGTGGATCAACTTATTTTGTTGTGTATTTTCAACAGTTTCAATATGAAAAATAACTTTTATATTGATTCAATGGATTAATTGCATTTTGAAAAAAAAGTGTCATGAATTTATTGCATTTTGGGGGAAAAAATTATCAGTTTTTATAATAAATCTTTGAAATCAAAATCTGGATTTGATTTTTTTTGTTATTATAACCTAAAGATGCTATGTGAAAGTTTGAAACAGAAAATAGTGGTTTTCATCTTGCCACATTCTTGGTAAAGAAAACACATTTTTACTCAAATTAATCAAAATGGATTTATCGCGTTTTGGAACCAAACTCTTCATATATATATACACACACTTTATATGTATTTTAATCAATATTTAATAAATTAGAAATAAATTAGAAAACAAATCTTTAAAATAAACATGCTTATACTTTTTAAAATGCCAAATATCGGCCAATATATCAGTCGACCACTACTAACTATTCAACCATATATCTATCCATTTATCCATCCATCCAACCAACAATCCATCTATCCATCCATCCATCTAACTAACCAAATATCTATCCATCCATCCAACCAACCAACCAACCATCCATTTATCCAACCAACCAACCAACCATCCATTTATCCAACCAACCATCTAACCAACCAACCAACCAACCAACCAACCAACCATCCATTTATCCAACCAACCATCTAACCATCCATCCATTTATCCAACCAACCATCTAACCAACCAACCAACCAACCAACCAACCATCCATTTATCCAACCAACCAACCATCCATCCATTTATCCAACCAACCATCTAACCAACCAACCAACCATCCATTTATCCAACCAACCAACCAACCAACCATCCATTTATCCAACCAACCAACCATCCATTTATCCAACCAACCAACCAACCAACCATCCATTTATCCAACCAACCAACCAACCAACCATCCATCCATTTATCCAACCAACCAACCAACCAACCATCCATTTATCCAACCAACCAACCAACCAACCATCCATCCATTTATCCAACCAACCAACCATCCATTTATCCAACCAACCAACCATCCATCCATCCATTTATCCAACCAACCATCTAACCATCCATCCAACTAACTATACTTCCATATATCTAACCATCCATCCAACAAACTATACTTCCATATATCTAACCATCCATCCAACAAACTATACTTCCATATATCCAACCATCCATCCAACTAATAACTATCCATCCATCCATCCATCCATCCAACTAAAACGAGAACCACTACAAAAAAAATATAATTCAATTCGCTTGATGGCAATCCATTGCACCAAAAAGTTATGGAACAACTAATCAGAGATAAAAATAGTCTCATCACAGCCGTGGCCGAGCGGTTAGTGCACATGCTGACATACTGACCTGTGGAGCTCATATGCAACCAATCTGGCTTGTGTCATTTCCTGATCCCGTTCGCTCTCTTCAAATTCCAGATACAGCTCTTGGCATGAGTTCTGTCAATGCCTTCACATAATAACGCATAATAACAAAGAAGCTGAAGATTTGACGTGAGTTGAGAAATAAACTCAGTGTTCTTCCTGTAATATAAACTCATATACTTGACTAAATGAATAACCTCAGCTTTATAACTCGCTCTCACCTTAACCAGGAAGTTCCCGTTGGATTCGGGTATCACCATGACAACGGAGTCGTGCAGTTTCTCGTCAAAATGCACATGTGAGTGAGCGGCGGCGGCCGGTTCCTCGGCGAAGCGAACACCCCCCGTCTTAGACGACGCTGCAGAAGAACAAAAGCAAAGCACTTACAGCTGCGCTAAACACACACTTGTCCACAGATTTACACACATCCAGATTGTGAGGCGCTGAATGAAAAATGCTCAACAAGAAGCTTTCAAAAGTGCAATTATTCAAATCAACCTTGCCATTTGACACCCGAAAACCCTGTAAGCTCTTCAGTCTAATATCAGAGATTTTTTCATTTCTTTAATCAAAGAAAGTTACAGCAGAGTGGGCTTACATTCAATTTAAAATCTAATTTCTATTTAGAAGTTTTTCTGCCAGAATTCATAAACTATTTAAATAGACTAATGTATATTAAATACATTTTAATATATTAAAAACTACATTTAATTTCTTAAATTAAAGAAAGTTACAGCAGAGTGGGCCTACATTCAATTCAAAGTGTTTTAAATCAGTTTAAGACACTTGGATGTTTTTAATTTAAGCTTTGGATCAAACAAGCACCTAAAAATGACGCAGACAACAGGAAATGGCATTATGACACAAGTACTGGGCCTAACAAAACGGTTTGTTTCCCTCTTTCCCACAGGATTTATTAGGGATTGAAAACTGGTTTTAGGTTCACACTGTGTTTTTAGGGGATGTGTATGTCTAAGATGTGTTCATGCATTCAAACATGGCTAGATGGAGCACAACAAAATGAAACAAGAAAGCAGGAGTTAATCAAATTAAAAAGATGCATCTTTTCTGAGAGGGTTTTACTGTGCAAGCTGTCTAACACCTTCAATGTGCCAATTACAGCACCAGCACTAAAAATATCAAAACTAAAAAAAAAGTGAAAGAAAATCCCTAGCAATGTTCTTCCTGGCTCTCCTCTTTTACAGTCTGATTTAATAAAGCAGATAGTCAGGCCTTCAGGGGTGTGTTTCTCACACACAGATCCAACTAGGTCTTGAACTAATGTGCAAGATCAATGCTAATTCTTCTTTTAAAATCCATTTGTGTTGCAGGATTAGGGTAAAACTGCTTTTGAGAAACCACATATTCAAGTACAGTGTAGTTACATTGTAGTAAATTCACTTCCATTCAAAAGTTGGTGTGTTTTTAAAAGAAGTCTCTATTCTCACCAAAGCTGCGTTTATTTGATTAAAAAAAAAAAAAACAGTGTTTTCTATTTGAATATATTTTAACATGCAATTTATTTTTGTGATTCAGAGATGAATTTTCAGTGTCACATGATCCTAATATGCTGATTCGTGTCGATTTCTAATTATTTTACGATATTGAAAAAGTTGTTTTCAAAAATGTTGTGCTGCATTTTGTGGAAACCTTTTTCTCTAAGATTTTTGATGAACAGAAAGTTTAAAAAGAACAGCCTTTAATTGAAGTAGAAATATTTTCTAGCATTATAAATGTGTTTACTGTCATTTTTGGTCAGTTTAATGCGTCTTTTTGAATCTTATACTAACCCTAAACTTTTGAACGGTCTCCAAACGCTCACATCTGGACCAACAGAGCACAAAGCCCACTGTAATGAACATCAGCTTTGGGGATTTGTCCTTCATTTTCACTCTAAAATCCTCCATGTCTGTTCAAAGCCTCTGCTCCAAAAAACACACAAAAAAAAACACTGCTTTTATTGTAATTTGGCGATAAGACATTGCAATTAATTTCCCTTTTTATGTGTGAAGTTTTTTTATTTATTTTGAGTCTAAATTAAATGATCAAGTAACCAGATTAAAAAGATAACTAGATTTTTACATTTTCTAAAAAACGCGTGCATGCTGATTTCTCATGCTAACCGTCTCAATTCTAGGGTGTTTGTAAGAGCATTTCTATGTGGTTGCTAAAGTCTCCTGGCGGTTTCTTACAGTTACATTCATGCATTTAGTAGACACTTTTATCTAAAGCTAATCAAATTGCATTCAAGTTACAAATTTTATCAGTTCATGCATTCCCTGGGAATCGACACATGGCTTAAATGCCGTGCTGCACTGTTTGAGCTACAGGCTTTCTTATATGTCAAAGTCAAAAGAGCCCACTTCCAAGATAATCTAGTTTCTAGATAGGATTCAATAAATAATGTAACAACTCACCTCTCACAAAAAGCCACATGATTTAAAGTGCCCCTATTAGGCTTTCTTGGATATAACCTTCAATGTAATGTTTAATATAGCCGTTTGTCAATGAAAGGTCTGTTTCAAAGATCAAAGAACACGATAAAGTGAGTTATTGTCTTCCAGTCTCAATTCCTGAATGAACCTGTGTAGGTTTGTAACAAATTTCCATAATGCCAGTCTGGTCTATGGCTGCCTGCAAACGTCTACTTTGGCCCTCAAACACTGTATAGTTGTAGCTGAGACTAGAAGAGTTTGGTTCGTGTTGTTCATGTCGAGAAGACGCTGTATCACCGTGTATCAAGCGCTGAGGAAAATCCAGGGCTGAAATTCAGATCTGGTAATGGCCGTTTGGTTTCAGACACGCACTGTAAGCGGTAGACCAATCACAATAGACTCCAACAATAATAGTGGCAATATTACAGACATTAGTTATAAAGTATTCAAATAAGTGTCTTATCACACATGGCAATCGCACAATAAATACTTTGCTGTTAAAACTGAGTGGGCTATAATGTAGCGTCGGCACTGGGGACTAATCTCATGAAATGAGCGGACATTGACAGACATACTGCTGATTACATCAGGGACTCCCTGCGCTACGAATAAAAATAAATGACATTTTAGATTCAGAGGAAGTCTAGTGAGATGAGCAAGAGTAATAAAACAACAAGATGGTGTCGCCAAGACACATTCACACTCAAACTCAATAAACATGTACATTTACATTTTATCCAAAGTAACTTACGAATGAAGAGCATCACAAACAATTTGTCATAAGAGCACAATGCCAAGTTTAGAGTATGAGAACGATTATCACACAAACTGGAGCAGAAGTGAAATGCAGAAAAGAGAAGCGCAATTTTAAGAGAACTATATTTGAGTATATTTTACAAATATAGAAATGATATGAATCTGGAGGGTCAGTGTTGACCCGGTTTGCCTGCAGCTGTATGTCATGTGGCATAGAGGTAAAATTACACATAATGTAATGTAATCTGCATGGGACAGGGTGACATTTGTAGTATGTGTGATCACATAATTGGCCTCATTACAGAGGCTATGGGACTCCAACTGTTCGCCCAATGTAGAGACTATAAACACTCTCACACATGACTAACAGACCTGCCAACCAGTGTCTCATGGTCTAGATGACCAACACAGAGCATCCAAATACTGTCCTGGAAATCTAGATTTAAACTTGATAGACATGCACTGCAGCCTACATTTTATAACCTGTGAGCACAACAGACTAGAATCTTATTACTACTTATTTATCTCACACTAGAGGTCTTCACGGGTTCACTTGCATCCAAAAACCCAAGGTCCGACCCGAGAATGGACCTGAGAAGACCCAAATTCTTTTCAACTATGTCGGGCATTTAACAAAATTGTATTATTTAAAACAATTCTATGACAACTTTATCATCTCACTTTTGCTAAGTTCTCTCTGAATCTGGACTCCACGCTTTAATTGCTTCTGCATTTAGACTCAGTTGCTCCACATTTTTGCCTCCCGTTTCAACGAGCACCGTCAGCATGGATTAAAATAAGCTTTAATCATCTTATGATCACGTAAATAACATTACGGCAAAAGTTATGGGACGTATTGAGGTTACAGTGATGATGAGTGATTGACATTGACAGCATTTCAACGCATACTTGCACGTGCGTGTCAAGTGCATTTTCGTGAAACTCACGTAGAAAAGGAACAATCATTTGTAATAGGGCTGCATAATTAAAATGAAATTATGCTTAAAACCATTTGGCTTATGGCGATTATGAAATTGCAAAGGCTGTGATTATGTGCAGCTTGTCAGTGACGTACGGCTCTGTGATCAGTAGTGAACGCTTCTCCATCTGAAAGCACTGCGAGTTTGAGTCGCTTATAACGTGAATTTGCAAACATGAGAAGCATTTATGAACCTCTTGTCCAACAAAAGACAACATTTAATCAATAAATCAAAGAGTTTCAATCTTCTGTTTATTCAGGTACAGATAGTATGATGCCACTAGGGTTTTCCTGGAATGACGTGTGTTATTGTACTTCTTCTGCGGGTTATATTTGGTGCATGTGTGTGTGTGTGTGTGTGTGTGAGACGCCCTCTGGAGTTCAGATGGAGCAGCATTTACTACCGATCATCCGCTGCACTGACAAACTGCACATGGGTCATTAGCCGCGTTTCCATTACCCTTCAAATTGCGCAAATTGAAAATACGCCCAATGGAAACACGTCAATTTCGCAAAAACTCCCATTTATCGCAGAAAAGTTTTTACGCTCGCATGAGGTGGTTTTTCAGGCAATTTGAAAAAGAAATATTTCGCAAAACTGCAATGGAAACAGTTTTTGCGCATTTACAGGTCACATGACGTAGATGACGCGGTGTGTTTGGACAGAATACGAGACAGAGTTCTTCATTAAATTGATAAAAGACAGAAGAATTACAGGAATAATGGATTCTAAACCTCAAATAAATGCCACAATCAAGACCTCGAAGCAGATATGAGGAAGAAACACCCAGAAACACCTCATATGTGCCACTCTCAAGTATAATAAGGATCGTTCCTTACCATTAATGATTGGAAAACACACACACCTCCTTTGATTAATAATAATGGCCAGTGCAGTGGCTGAGATATACATAAACCTATCAACGTCCGTTGCCATGGTTTTTGGAATGACTACTTCGCAAGAGGAAAAAATGACGTTTTAGTCGCATAACATCGGTTAATGGAAACGCCATCATTTCGCAATAGTTTTTTGTCAACATTTATTAAAAAAAATAATAATGATAAAAAATAAAAATCCCAAAAGTTTTGAGCAAATCTGTATTGGAAACGCACCTATTGACGAATAAGGTTTTTAAAAGTGTTAAAAAAAAAATGAATGGAGATATAATTAATTTATTAATATTTAATTGTGAAGTGTTAACAATGAGATTATGTGTTTTTTACAATGAATTAACACTGCTTATATATATTTTTACAAGATGGAAAAAATGTGTCACCAAAAAAGTAATTCGGTTTAACCATGAATAAATCTAAAATTATTCATTTGAAGATAATTATTCATGAAAAAACCTGATTTGACATTGATGCTGAGATAGTATATAGTGTCACGGAAGAAATATAAAATAACATTATCACTGATTTCATGAATGTAATCATTTTATTGGATACTCTAAACCCTTCCTACATATTCAAGTAAAACATTGCACAGGGAAATGAGAAAAGGGGAAATGTAGGGAAAAAAAGCCTAATCTGCCTTATATTTGTATTATTGTAGTTCCTTTAGTTATTAAAAACAATATTCTATTTAAATATTTACTATATATCGGTTTTACCAAGGCTGGTTATACCAAATGACTATGTCTGCTGCCCTTGTTATAATGAATATTTAAGACAATACACAGACAAAAATTATTTTGATTATAATATTAATGTAAAAATAGTACATCAAACATGAAAACATGGAAACATTTCTGTCAGGCCCACTATCATCAAATACGATGAAACCACGCGCAATTTGGCAAAGGCTGAGATTATTTTATGTATAAAATTTCGATTAATCGTGGAGCCCTAGTTTGTAACCTCACACACAGAAATGCATCTTCATTACGCTGCGTGTTCATGCAGGGCTTTTCTTTTTTGTGTGAAGAAGCCCTTCGCCAGACATGAGGTAAATAGCGTTGCAGACAACACTAGCGAATCTATGATTTATTAAGCTGTCGATTTAAGCTATCACGTTTAATTTTCCGAAATCCCCTGGTCACAATTGAAAGGCGAACTCAGAAATAACTTGTATCCATCGGGAAGGCAATAATATAAAGTAATAAGTAAATAAATAAATGAAAGTAATGGAGCAGCGGCCAAATCAGTCAGAAGGAGTCCAGTCGGGTTAGAAAATAAATAACGTCGGATCGGACTCGGGTCTAATTTTATCGACTCGTCTCGGGTTTTTCTGTTAAAAAATGTATTTATACATGTCGGGTTCGGGTAAGAAGTGATTCGAGTCGATTCGGGAACAGATTTCAGGACCCAAGAAGACCTCTAGTAGGGCCAAAGGAATTTATGTCCATGACTTTCAAGGCCCGAATGCCTGATAAATGTCTGAAAAGGTGGATTGGACTAAATCATATTTGTTCTTTATAAATGATCTAAAGCAATTTCGTTCTTTTGATTGAAAGCAGAAATGCTGGCGTCTGGCAGGGACCAGAGATCGACAGACTCTCTATTAAGCGAATGCTCAGTGGTGCTGTATAGAGGTTTAGATTATGAACCTCATCTAAAACTTCACACCGTAGCCATGGCAACGACCAGAAATCTGGCCCTTGAGGAACAGGACATTTCCAAAAAAGCTGTTCTGGGGTCAGTTTTGTGCTTTAATACACAACAACACAGCCTCGAGCAGGCTGGGATAGGAAGATGCTTTGTGAATGTCGCACAGCTGCCTGAGCTGAAGAAACCGTAGATGTTCTGCTGCAACAATACACAGCATGACAACAGACCCTCTGCCTTCATCCAAAATGAAACTTTAGCGCATTCATACTCACAAACAAAATGGAGGCCATCTTTGTGCCTCCAGGATGGATTGATTACCACAATAAGTGGTGGAAAGACAGCAGCCAGACATTATCTTTTGGGAGTTTTTCCGACGACTCTGAAAGGCTTCTCAGGCAGACGAGAAAACAGACACGAGCTCTCGCACATTTCCTGATAATAAGAAACAGCCCACATGTTTAGCAACTGCTGAGTCACCACCAACTGAGCAAGAATTCATTATTGTTCTCGCTTTATTAAAATCTCTGAAGCCTCATTCCTGAGAATGAAAAGCCAGCAGGTTGTCAAAACTCATGATAAGCAGATTGACATTTTTGAAAGGCAGTTTAAAGTCAGTGTGGTGGGAATCGGGATTATTATTTTATTTTTTTAAACATTAAAAAAACGCATTCAACTTCCTACATTTCCTTCCTAAAAAGTATTTTTAAAAGTTGTCATACACTACCGTTCAAAAGTTCAAGTTTATTAAATTATTACAATTTTGAAATAACTGTTTTCTATTTGAATATATTGTAAAATGTCATTTATTCCTGTGATGCAGAGCTGAATTTGCGCTCAAGAAACTGATTAAAAATAAAATAAAATAAAATTCTGGGTTCTTTGATGAATAGAAAGTTTGACAGAAGAGATTTTATTTGAAATATAAATATCTTGTAACATTAAAAATGTCTTTCTTGTCACTTGTGATCAATTTATTGCATCCTTGCTGAATAAAACAGACAAACAAACAAAAACAGAAAATGCATATAACTGAAGCACCACTAATTAATGATAACGTTCATTTATCAGCATTAGTACTGTGATTTATCAAATGCTATAAATACAGAGGAAGTGAGTTTCTTTACACCAAAAAAAATTTGATTTCTGGCCAATTTGAAAAAATAAACGCAAAGCTGCTGCAAAAATGAAAAACTTCAGTTGTGAGTGTGGAAAAGAGAGAGACGTACCTTTCTTAGCAGTGGCCATCCTGGCATCAATCTGGAGCAAACACTGAATTAGCTTCGGTTACGACCTCATCGTAGATCTCGTCTGACCTCAGAACAACCCTGAGAGAGACAGAAGCAGAACGAGAACAAGAAATCAAAAAACAGAAGCTAATGGATTAGCAAAAACAAAACTATTGTGTATAGATGGATTTTTTAAAACCAAAAGAAGGGGACTATCATACTCTGAACACAGTTGAGAGGCTTGCATTTCTTTTGTTAAATCTGCCGCATGTTTCCATGACACAAAGTGCCAGCTGTACGGACCATAATGCAACAGGACATACACCATAAAGTAGTGAATTATGAAGAAAAAAACACTCAGTAAGAGAGCTGGACTAAAGATGGCCAATCGTGGCGATTGATCTCTGTGGTCGTGGATCCTAAACGATGGATCTACGTCGTACAGTGAGAGAGGCTCAAAGACGGATGTTGTCACGGTCTTGAGACCAAAGATAGCCTGCGATAATTCCCTGACAATTTCTCACGATCATCTGTCAGTGTGTTTGCTGCTACGACCCTCGTCTACTGACAACATGAAATGGCGTATTGATCAACGCGATGCGCTAAAACTTAAAACTGTTTTCCTTGCTCCATTTGTAAGATTGGCGTGACATTTTCCCAATCCATGACCACGTCCATATTCTCCTCTTTCTCTCCTCCTCTTCTTTTCAGCGCACATAAAAACCACAATTGCTTCAGTGTGATTGATCTTGCTCTGTTTGTTCACCACTAGCTCACACTGATGACGTTTTATTCTTCTATATTAATTGCGTCGTAGCCTACGATTCAACAGGTGTCATCATCATACAGTCTACATACATGTCATCATCATATTACAGTCTACATACATGTCGTATCCAAGATTATTAGATCCAGTGTGATCTGTATTGATCTTTGGATTGCCAAAATCACTCAGTCTGTATCAGGCATTATGCTGGTTCAGACTACAGATGCTGTTTGAACAGTCAGCGTGTTTTAAGTTTCAGTCTTTTGTCTTTCAATTACTCCACCCTTTTATTCATCTCTGGGTGAGGAATGTGCCTTTATCGGATCTCATCTTTCCGCAACTCGTAAGAAAACCGCTGTGACTGGAATGAAAGAATATGGAGAGACTTTCTAATTCACCGGGAGCTGAAAAACTCAGCTAATCAGAGAGAGAGAGAGAGAGAGGGAGAGAGAGAGGGGAGAGAGAGAGGGAGGGAGGGAGGGAGAGAGAGAGAGGGAGAGAGAGAGAGGGAGAGAGAGAGAGGGGAGAGAGAGAGAGAGAGAGAGAGAGAGAGAGAGAGAGAGAGAGAGAGAGAGAGGAGAGAGAGGGAGAGAGGGAGAGAGAGAGAGAGAGAGAGAGAGAGAGAGAGAGAGAGAGAGAGAGAGAGAGAGAGAGAGAGAGGGAGAGAGAGAGAGAGAGAGAGAGAGAGAGAGAGAGAGAGAGAGAGAGAGGGAGGGAGAGAGAGGGAGAGAGAGAGAGAGAGAGACTAGGGTGAAGAAGAACCAGGGTGTCAAGATGTTAAATGCACATCAGAGAGAAGAAAGCTTGATGACGTTATTAAGTGGCAGAGAGCTCAGACTGGCTCAGATCATCATAACCACAGCAGACGTTCAGCACTGGAACATAATGAGAATTGCAATGATTTTTTTTCTTTTATAACAAAACACTCAAGACTAGCCATTTAAGAACGACTGTTCCTGTTTATCCGAATAATGAAAGATACAAAGAAACTGCAGAAGGAAGACAGTAGAAAACAATCATTTTTAAGGGAAGCCTCACTATTTCTTTTGCTTCTGCTTAGAGTTAGTGAACAAACCCCTGCTGTAAGAAGTGAATAATGTGTTACTTTTCTAAGCAATCATACTTACATTTTTAAGGCAGACGATACAGCTGACAAAAATATCATGGAGACTCGATGGGCTCTTTTAATTTTACTTTATAAATGTTTTAGCAACCACTCAGAATACCTTAGCAACCACATAGCAACACAATGGCATTGTAGCAGTGACTTTTGCATGGACCAAACACCATCACATTTTCTTATGAACGTAAAAACATTTATTTATCTACTGCATTTGGTGCAGGTGAAGTTATTGCACCAAATGCAATAACTATATTTTTGTGCACCAAATGCAATAAACTTGTTTTTAATGCACCAAATGCAGTAGATATTTTTATGCACAAGATGCAATCTAATCTTTATGTGCAGCAAATGCAATAACTCATTCTTTTCGTGCACCTATGCAATAACCATTTATACAACAAATACTATGATTATTTTTGTGCAGTAAATGTTATAACCATTTTTGTGCACCAAATGTAATAAACATTTATATGCACTAAATGCATTAACAATTTATTTTGTGCACAAACTGCAATAAATCATTTTGTGGATCAAATGGCAAATGCAGCAACAATTATTGCATTTGGTGCACAAAAAAAAAGTGTTATTAACTAATGCTTCATATGCAATAACTAAATCATACTTTTCAAAGGGTGTGGTTGCTAATTCCAAAGTCCACAAATACAAACACCTGCTATCCTTGACTCACTCAGTCTTTTTACTTTAATAATATATGTTATAATAGACCCAACTAAAGTTTAAGATGCAAGGAAAAATATCCTGTTGAAACTACAGTAAAACACATGCAGCTTCGGTTGGGTGTGCCCATTAATCAACTATTCCTTCTTTCTCCCCTGTTCTATATTCACAAATGACTTAATACATTTAGAAAAAGAAGTGCAGGAATAATACGCAATTGCACATGTAATCCGATGTCAAAGCACAGATTTCCTCCATCATCTCTACATCACACACTTCGGCTGAAGTGTCAACACAAGCGCCGCAACAGATATGAACCAGTTACAGTCTGTACTAACATGGCACAGAGAGAGAGAGAGAGAACTGGGTCAATGTCTCATATGGATTGCTTTAGCGAGGACATTTATATGCTCATGTTCACCCTTTATAACCAAAAACATACTCAGCATGCATCTTAATCCTGAAAGCCATCTGGAAAAACACGAAATCCCAGGAGAATCTGCTGTGGCTTGCTGGCTGTCATGCATTCTTCGCTAATTATATACTGTGACTATCCTGAGGACACAATACTTTGAGAAGAATGAGCCCTAACCTGAATTTATAGGATGCAAATATTATCCATTTAAATATGCATCAAGCTCCTCCAGTCAATGGCATTCGGTCTGTTGCATTACAAAGAGCTTTGATGAAGCTTTCAGATCCTGCTGATGTTGAGACAGAAACGCTGCTCTGTGGGATTGTGGACTTGAAAGACTTCACGGACAATCAAACAATGAAATGCTGACTTCTAGCGCGTGGATGCGTGGATCTTCTCGAGTCCTCTTCTGATAGTCGATCACAAACTTATGCAACCTCGATCATTTTTAAAAGCATGGCTTGAAATACTCACCTATTCTCGTATAGTGGGCTTCTGCTGTGGTTGATTACAGTCTAGAACTTCTCGAGATGTTACAGAAATGAAACAGAACCCGCTAAAAACCCAAACCTCCAGTCAGAAGCAACCGACCGCTGTTCTGCGAGCGACAGATCGACTTCACACACACATACACACACATACACACACACACACACACACTTAATAGAGGCACAACTTCCGCGTTAATCACGTGGTTTCTGCTGTTGCACTGTGTTATCAACGCCTGAGTTGTGACTTTAGTGACTGAGTGGGGATTTTTAATAATTACAGTAATAACTCGGATTTTATAACATTTATATCTCACAACTCTGAGGGAAAAGGGTCATTCCTGGTATTCGGTGTCTTTTGGCCATCATAAAATGTAGAAAATCAAACTCAGTTTTTAAAAGAAGTTGTTGTGTAGTCACTAGTCATAATAGGGTGATGAAAAACATTTGAAGAAAAAAAAATTCTGGTCATGCTCAGGTAAATAAATGTAACAATTTATGAAACAAAATAAATGAAATGGAAGATCAAAAATCTCCACCCTGTAAGGGACAGATGTTTTTCACTTTTTAAAGTAGCCTAATACACTATTGATACTACAGTAAATTGTCTCGTCACTGAATTATTATTATTATATGATTTTTTTAAATTATATTATTTAAAGAAACTGCTTAACAGGGTGGACAAACTGATAACCGGGTGGACAAGTGGTATAAAGAATGGATGGATGGATGATTTCCCGCTCACATACAACCTGTTATAATTTTACTTTCCTTTGAACTGGATTTAGATTGGAAACAATATGTAAAACATTACCAACAAACTTTAAATGCACTTATTCAAGTTTAGACATAAATTACTTTCACAATCACTATGTAAACTCTCACTGATATAACAGGGTGGACAATCAGTCCTGAAATTAGCCACTGCATTGTGTCTGAGCAAAAACCAGCTAACATAGAAGGTTTATTGAATAAAGAATTGCATTGTCTTTAAAAACTGTAATTTTAAATTTTTTATTATTTCTACTAGCCTTTTTTCATATTTTCCTTAAAAGGGTGGAAGTACTATCAGATTTGAAAGATAAAACTGGTAAAAAAAATAATAAAAAAAATAGACAGTTTAAATAATCGAGGTTGTTTTCCCTCCAAAAACGTGATGGCTGCTTTATGATATGATGTCATTTATTTTTTCCAACATTCATTTAAAGGGAAAGTAATCAAAAATAACAGGGTGGACAATAAATTGAGGGGCTGTTACGTACTGCTCCGAGACACGAAGGTTGAGGATCCAAATGCAGTTTTATTTAAAGGGTTATACAGAGTCGTAGTCAAAATCCAGGCAAAGGTCATACACAGGCAGGCAATCCAACAAACAAACAAATCCAGAGGGTGAGGCAGAAACAGGAAAACCAGGACACGGGCAGAGATCAAGAACCAGGAACAAAGGAAACGCTCATAAATGCAGTGTAATAACATACAAGACTTCACAGGGAATGATGAGGTGAACCAGGCTTATATGGGGTGAACTAAACAATATAATGAGACACAGGTGAATGTGATAATCAGGGATGATGAGTCCGGGCAGTGAATTATGGGAAATGTAGTAGTGAGTGAATAATGATAGTCTGATGTGGAGTGCCCTCAGGTGGCTCTCAAGGGCACTCCAGCTGATGACCGTTACATAGCCCCCCCTCAAAGGAGCAGCTTCCAGATGCCTCTAAAATACTCCAGGAGGGAGGTGGAGTGGAGGCGGACATGGGGGTGGGATGGAGGGCCAGGCCCGTGGAGCGGAAGAGGACCTGGAGACTGCGGCAGGATGGAAGACCAGGGCGGAGCGGGCTGTGCAGATGGCCAGGGCGGACCAGGCAGTTCAGGTGGCCAGAACGCATCAGGCTGTGCAGGCGACCAGGGCGGAGCAGGCTGTGCAGGCGGCCAGGGAGGAGACGACCCTTCAGGCGGCCAGGGAGGAGACGACCCTTCAGGCGGCCAGGGAGGAGACGACCCTTCAGGCGGCCAGGGAGGAGACGACCCTTCAGGCGGCCAGGGAGGAGACGACCCTTCAGGCGGCCAGGGAGGAGACGACCCTTCAGGCGGCCAGGGAGGAGACGACCCTTCAGGAGGCCAGGGAGGAGACGACCCTTCAGGAGGCCAGGGAGGAGACGACCCTTCAGGAGGCCAGGGAGGAGACGACCCTTCAGGAGGCCAGGGAGGAGACGACCCTTCAGGAGGCCAGGGCGGAGACGACCCTTCAGGAGGCCAGGGCGGAGACGACCCTTCAGGAGGCCAGGGCGGAGACGACCCTTCAGGCGGCCAGGGCGGAGACGACCATGGCACAGGAACAGACACCGGCTCAGGGACAGACACCAGCTCAGGAACAGGAACAAACACCGGCTCAGGGACAGACATAGTGGCAGTGGCTTTCTGTGCTGAGGGCTCAGGTTCAGGCGTGTCAGCGGCCATCTCTGCTGAGGGCTCAGGTTCAGGTGTATCGGCGGCCATCTCTGCTGAGGGCTCAGGTTCAGGCGTGTCAGCGGGCATCTCTGCTGAGGGCTCAGGCGACGTGGCAGCGGCCATCTTGTCCGGAGACACTGGCTCGGCGGCGGCCATCTTGTCCGGAGACACTGGCTCGGCGGAGACCATCTTGTCCTGAGACACTGGCTCGGCGGCGACCATCTTGTCCTGAGACACTGGTTCGGCGGAGACCATCTTGTCCTGAGACACTGGCTTGGCGGCGGCCATCTTGTCCAGAGACACTGGCTCGGCGGAGACCATCTTGTCCTGAGACACTGGCTCAGCGGGCGTGACGTGAACCGCTGGCTCGGCAGGACTGACGTGAAGCTGTGAAGCTGGCTCGGCAGGGCTGACGTGGAGCGCAGGTTCGGCAGGGCTGACGAGGAGCGCAGGCTCGGCAGGGCTGACGAGGAGAAGCTCAGGCTCGGCAGGGCTGACGTGGAGCGCAGGCTCTGCAGAGGCCATGGCGGGATGAGGCTCTGGTGTGACTGCGCTGGTGAGCGGTTTTAGCACAGGAGTTGCCAACATTAGAGTAGGCATGACATGAAGTGGCTCAGGCGTAGAGGATACCTTAGGCTTGCGAGGCTCCACATCCGTAAAGCCCACAGTAAATGATGAGCTGCTCAGTAAAAGGGCAAGGTTTATATATCCAACTAAAGTCCAGTGAGGGGTATTGTCAGGCATGAGGTAGTTTAGAATGTCATTAAGTCCATGGCGAAAAATGTCCTTTAAGACTGCATCATTAAAGTTAACCCCATGGCTAAGCTCACAAAACTCCTTGACAAAATCCTCAATTGGACGGTTGCCTTGGCGGAGGTCGAAGAGACAAACTGCTGGATCCATGGTGGTGAAGTCTTCTGTTACGTACTGCTCCGAGACACGAAGGTTGAGGATCCAAATGCAGTTTTATTTAAAGGGTTATACAGAGTCGTAGTCAAAATCCAGGCAAAGGTCATACACAGGCAGGCAATCCAACAAACAGACAAATCCAGAGGGTGAGGCAGAAACAGGAAAACCAGGACACGGGCAGAGATCAAGAACCAGGAACAATGACAACAAAGGAAACGCTCAGAAATGCAGTGTAATAACATACAAGACTTCACAGGGAATGATGAGGTGAACCAGGCTTATATGGGGTGAACTAAACAATATAATGAGACACAGGTGAATGTGATAATCAGGGATGATGAGTCCGGGCAGTGAATTATGGGAAATGTAGTAGTGAGTGAATAATGATAGTCTGATGTGGAGTGCCCTCAGGTGGCTCTCAAGGGCACTCCAGCTGATGACCGTTACAGGGGCAAGCTAAAATTCTTGATTATAATTGTTAAAATAAATTTAATCATCATAATAGAGAGAATCATGATATACCCAACTATGTAAAAAAAATCTAATCAAAATGTATCATGAAAATAGGCTACACAGGCCTGGGGACATGGGAAAATTGTGAAATATGGCAGTTCAAAATGCTGTAAAATGTTTCCTTTTTTTTTTTTATCAACTTTAATATGATTAGAGTTCAAATGGTGTTAAATTTATATTGTACAAGATTTTAAGGCAGTAAGATCATGATCTTTAGTGGGAACACAAAAGGAATCCGAAAAACCGAGTCCCAGGAATGACCCAAAATTTATTTTATTTTTTTACTTTTTTTAAAACTCGCAATTTTAACTTTTTCAGAATTGCAACATATAAAGAAAAAAAGTCAGAATTGTGAGATGTCACAGTTACCTTTTTTTTTTTTTATTCCGTGACGAAACAAGCTTCCATATTACGCCAATAACATGAAGTGAATCATTATTTTGTCCTTTATTAATTTTGCATGAATGCCATTCTTCTATCCTTGTATCGCAGGATGACCCGCACTTGAACACTATTGGCCTGCGCTTGTCAGTCCTTGCTAGAATCAACACTAAAATGTCACTAAATTCAACACATTTTCAAATAATTCGCTTAATTCAACCCATTTATTCATTCACTCGAACTGTGCATTTTCAACAGCAGTATTGTGGTGTAAACTGTGGTTATAAAGATACTCTGATCTCCTGAGATATGGACACCACAAACACACACTGCCATTTGTTTCCACACCACAGAGTGAAGTTCTGGGAAAGCTTCTTTCTCTCCTGTCCTTCCTTCACATTTGTTCCTTCTCTCCCCACTTCCTTTCCTTTACACATCCTTCTCTTCACTCAGTTCACTTAGAAAGATTATATAAAAATGATAATGTTCTGTCAATACAAGTGAATTAACAGTCATGTTTGGTCTCATTTAAAATGTCTCAGTGCGACTGGAACAATGGTCTCACCTCCACAGAAGTAAACCAAATGTCAATAAGGGTTTAGAGATATTTGTGTGCACTTTATCCCAGAGTCCTTCATCCAAATTACCTCCTGTTCCTCGACAAGGTGTGAACTCCCTTTGTCTATAACTCTAGTCAATGCAAATTCCTATTGTAAGTTCGTTCCCCACATTGGGGGATGTTTTGTCTTGGTCTGAGGATCTAAAGAAATGTCTCAAGAGCCAGATCAACCCGTAATGCTGAATGTCCTCAAGATACTCAGCATTCAGGTCAGGTATACATCTTTTACTCTTTATCTCTGAGCAATTGATGTTATTGTATTGATTATCTTTAAACTGAGTATGTAATTGTCATGATGCATTTACCTGACCATTAAAACATTTTTACATTTGGATTTATTCTGACTTACTTATTACTCCAGTAGATTACATTAAGTCCATAACACCACAATTCTACGACCAGGTTAGTAAACGGACTGAAATCCAGCTTGTGGAGCAGAGGAGCACACCGACTGAAATATCAGAGATCCGACTAACACATCGGCACAATGTATACTTGTACATTGCTTTCCTGCTTTCCTGTAGCTCAAACAGTAGAGCGGTGGCGCTAGCAACGCCAAGGTCATGGGTTCGATTCCCAGGGAAAGCAAGAACTGACAAAATGTAAAAAAAAAAAAAAATGTGTACCTTGAATGCAATGTAAGTCGCTTTGGATAAAAGCATCTGCCAAATGCATAAATGTATACTTAGAAACCGAGAAGCTAATAATGGGTTTTCCATTTAGAATAACAGAGTGTTGTGACATTTACATACATTTATGCATTTGGCAGATGCTTTTATCCAAAGCGACTTATATTGCATTTCAAAGTACACATTTTTCCATTCTTGTAAGTTCTTGCTTTCCCTGGGAATCGAACCCATGACCTTGGCGTTGCAAGCGCCAACTCTCTACTGTTTGAGCTACAGGAAAGTTTGACCAATTTAAATAGGGTATAGTATTGTTCTAACTAAGGTTATGTGGGAAACCACAGCATGATTATACAGAGTTACCATTAGAAGTAGTTAAGTTGGTCAACTTTGCTTCTATGGTAATGGTTGAGACCTCTGGTTAGATATAATCTTACCTTAATTCAGTGTGTTCAGATCTATGGGGACTAAATCATATATTCTAGAATGAGCAAAGTGGAGTTTACGGCCGTCTAGGATATTAGTCAATCGCCTCTGTCTAATGACCAAGACCGACGAGTTTGTGATTATGAGATCGTATAACCAGCCGGTGCGAGACTCAAAGTGTTTTAGGAATCCGGATGGGGGTAATTTCAATAAAGAGTTCAATTGATTAATCAAATATTCACCTAAATTTAAGGATTAACAAACATCTATTGACCTTTTTTTATTTTTGGAGTCAGATGAAACAAAGAGGTAATTAAATGAATTTGCCAGTAACACGCAGTAATCTTTCACCCGCTTATCAGAAACTGTTGTTGGACCGATTGGGCGGGGACTTACAATACTGTTTTTCAACATATGTCTCATGGCAAAATCAAATAAAAATTTGTCATTTAAATAAAATTGCTGAGGTAAGGTTGCACACATTTATTTTACAATATAGAGAATATACAATATACAAAACAATACAATACTTTTTACAATAAACCATTAAAATGACACTGTTTTAAAGCACATAACCCTTAATAACAAAATGATTGAGCTAAAATAACATTCCATGTAGTGTACTTGTGTACACTACATGGAATACATGGGATATTCCAGGCATGGAATATCATGAATTATGAATTATATCATGAATTATCATGAATATCATGAATTCCAGGCATTTAGACATGAATCAAGTTCACTATGGTTCCTCTTCGTAGACTATAATGGCACACTTTCTCGTCCACATCCAGATGTTTTCCTGAAAATAAATAATGCTAGCAATTACTGATTTGCCGGCTCACAACATCAGATCAACCTCAAGAAACAATTGACGAATGCTGTGTTTACCTTCATAAATCAGAGTCATTCTCTCTGGTTTCTTCCCTGCCATGTCACAGGCCTCCTTTAGTAAAACTGAGATTTTTTCCTGTGGGAATATGTCCACTTCCGTGATCTTCCCAGCACATTTTACTTTGAGGTAGATCTTCTCCACTTTGGCAATCTCATCAGGGTCAGTGAGGGAGTTTGGGTAGTACTGTGATGGGATCTGATGAACTGAAACGACAGAGTAAAACAATAATTTGATATAATGACCTTGAGAACACATACATCAAGATCCCAAAAGGATATTGTGCATCATAAATCAGAGTTCAGTTCAAACAGGTTTGAAGGCCTGAAGTCAAAGAAACATGGCATTGGTAATGTGTAATATGGGACATATTTCTAAGTGAAACTCAGTCTGTATTTGATTGGGAACTTCATCCCAGAGTGCAGACAGACCTGAGTGTGAGTTTACGGTGGATTGTGCGAGACTGCTCCCCTCCTGGACCACCGGCACCAGTGCTTGAGCAGGTTTAGTGACTGGGATGTCATCTGAAAAGAGAAACTTTTTGATTCAGGATTCTGAGGACAACCCTATTTTATTTGGAATAACATAAGACTGATTAAATGCATAATAAGCACATACTGCTAAAAACACAACTAATCTAATCAATTTAATTAAATCTAAGTCTTTAAACTATAAAATAACACCAGTGGGGAAGAATGTGAATTATGGGCAAAATTATCTTTTTTATTATTAAAATATATGCACAACTCATATGAATTTGATTCAAATTTAAGCAAAAGCATTTAGATCAAAATGGTTTTAAGAAACAAATTCAGTCCAGCGTGTCCAAACCTTTGACTGGTATAGTGTTATGCACAAACACAACTAACTGAACATAATGAGCTATCAGTGTATGGACTAGATGAGCAGCGTACGTTTGTCTGAACTCTCCGAGGGCTTCGTCTGATCAGGTGTTGAACTGCTGCTTCCCCACCAGAAGACTCCCGCCTCCCACTTCAAAGCATAATACAAATCAAAGGTTATTTTAAAGTAAAGTAATGTTTGAATGAAAAGTCTATATTCTTCTGATTTTTCAGTAATCAATAGGCTTGCACAGAAATGTAAGAACAGATTTCAGATTTCCACAGAATTGTAGCTTTCTCTAAATTCTGCACATGCCCATTACTTGTGCTTCTTTGTTTTAAATACTGTTTACACTGTAAAAAAAAAAGTGAAAATGACTTTGTCATATTAAAGTGGCGGCTCACAAACATGTCAAACATGTTAAACTCACAAACATGTCAACGGCAACAATAGTGACCGGTGGGATAACCCATTGTATCTACATGCTAATACACATAGGCAAACTGTTCTACCTTACTTTCTGCTGCTACCTAACTTTCTACCTAATTTTACACACAGACACACACACAGAAACACACACACGCACGCACACACACACACACACACACACACACACAGAAACACGCTGCACAGGTCAAATAGACCTATATTCAGTCTGTCCAATGGTTTATACAACACACACAAACACAAACACAAACACACACACACACACACACACACACACACACAGAAACACACACACTGCACACAGGTCAAATAGACCTATATTCAGTATGTCCAATGGTTGATACAACACACACACACACACACACACACACACACACACACACACACACACACACACACACACACACACACACACACATACACACACAAACACACTGCACAGTCAAGTCAAGTCAAGTCAAGTTTATTTGTATAGCGCTTTTCACAATACAGATTGTATCAAAGCAGCTTCACAGTAATAAATTAAAATAATACAACAAAGTTTGTTTCAAGAGGAATTTATTGATTGATAAAATTAAATTAAATATCCCCAAAATATCCCCAACAGGCCACAGGTCAAATAGACCTATTTAGTCTGTCCGATGGTTGATACAACACACACAAACACACACACACACACACACACACAGAAACACACACACAAACACAAACACAGAAACACACACACAAAAAAACACACACAAACACACTGCACAGGTCAAATAGACCTATATTCAGTCATAACACAGTATCCCACCGGTCACAATTGTGACCGATCATAAAACACAATTTTTCACACACTTTTCCATGAAAATTTCTAAAAATTATGATTGATTGTTTCAAAGGGATACTAATGACACATGATTTGGATATTTTTGTGTCTGGGAAAAAAATTGGGATTAAATGGGTTAATTATAGGCTACTAATGTTTAATTAAAACCGTCTACAAATGTATAAAACTGATCAGAGATCAGGTAAAACCCACAGACACTTGTTCATTGATTCATGGGTTGACACATAGGCTATAGGCTTATTTATAAAAACAATGTTAGTAAATGGACTTAAGTAGTGTAGAGTAGTGGTTTGGGTTCAAACATTCCGGCGCGCAAAGTGAAGCATTCACGTGACTGGAAAGAAAGTGGCTTCGTTTTTCGTTAATCACGTGTATCTCTGGAAACAATACGCGCTCCGGCACGAGCTTCATGAGAAATTGTGCAGTATACTCGATACGCGCTTTGAAGCTTTAGTGTCATATGTGTAATATCACTATGAGAAACACTGTCCTATACTTTATATTATATTAGGCCTATAGCCTATTCTTTTTGTGTGTGACTTTTTTTTCATATTACACACTTTAAAAAAAAAGAGTAATTAAAACTAGTATTTCTAAATGTTACCACCATAAAACAAGGTTACCACTTCATTTTGTAAGTAAAATGTTAATATGTGTAGCTATTCTGATAATGCTCTCAGCTACTACCACTAATACTCTCAGTAGGCTACTGTTCTACACATTTTACCATAGTTAAATCCAATGCAAAGAATCTTGTTTGAGATGAAAATGTAGTCTTACCAGACTCGCGATATAGCTGTAGATGTCCATGTCTTCTTCCACACTTGTAGCAATCTCACTGCTGGCTGGAACTCCCCTGTATATCTTTCACTGCAATACTTTCACTTTATTTCAGCCCACCCCTTAGAAATAGCCTACCCTAAGATACTGCTAAACTTCTTTGCATTTGTATTATGCATGCAGATTATACCTTTAAATAGTTTACCCAATATGATTTCATTTATTTTAGTGTATAAAAAGGATTACATATCTTTTCCATAAAATTAGTTTATAGTGACCACCACATCATTAAAACTCAAATTGTTTTTACAGTTTCATAAAGTGAAATCATTATGTAGAGGTGCATTTATTTAAGTATTCAAGATACTTTTTATATCATCTTCATGTTTTCAATGATATATGGAATGTATGGATATATGTTTTCCATGATTTTCATATTTAGAGGAAGTTGATGTCCAAAAATGTGTTTTGTCCCACTGTAGAGTGCCTGCCCTGAAATAGGAGGATTTGAAACAGTTTTAGTTTGAATGTCTTCACAGTTTTACATTAATATAAAATAATCTTCTATGGACATAAAAATTGTTTACAATTTTTCAATTTGGTATATCAATAAGGCGATTGGTGATATACGGAGATGTCAGTGCCAGTGACGCAGTATTAAAACAAAACTAAACAAAAAGAGAAACATTTACATCTTCAAAACAATACTGTTTACTTGACCTGTTTGGAATTCACCTAACTTTCACCTGACATCATCTCAGGTTTTACTTTCACTTTGAATTTGTTTGTCAAGTTCATTACAGCACACTAGTGTATTGTCGAGGGAGAACCTGCAGTGGGGATTTCTTTAAGATTGCAAGGGAAGCTCGGCTTCCCCTATAATGTCAAAAAATTAATGGTCAAATATGTACTATTGTGTTAACATTGTATTGACTAAAAATGCGTTAGAACACGTTCATCTCAAAGACGAGTTCCTTTCAGAATCAGTTACAGACAGCAGGTCGGCTACCTCGATCTCCTTCTCATACATTCCCGTAGCGTCACAGTGCATTTCCCTGTTGAAGCCCAGCGTCCATTGACTTCAATGGGGCTTCTCTGAACAGTTTTTTTCAGTGCTTCTAACCTAGACGGTCATTGGATAAATGCTGCGATTATGTCCCGCCCACGGACACTCAGCGTCTCTGGAGTGAATGAGGAGTGGGCTGGCCTGGACTCCGGGCTTCTGCGTGATGATTGGAGGGTCTGTCGAAAGGCTGCATCTCCTTTTGATTGACAGCGATTTCATACAATAAAAAGTCGCTGATGCTGAAGCTACTCGAGCTCAGTCCCATCGCGGACTTTGGAAGTATAGTCGAAAGACAAACTGCTGCAACCTATTTCTTGGTATTTGCTTGTCGAAATTGCTAGCCAATTTTCATCATACATTTTACACAATTACACCTTTATTATATTATTTATTACTTATAATTTTTATATTATTATTAGTAATAATTAAAAAATAATCATTAAAAAAAATATTATTAGTAGTAGTATTATACTTTATTATATAATTATTTATACCTTTATTATATTGTTACATTTATACAATTATATTTAACTCTGCTGGCCATTGAGAGGACACTGGTCAAGTCACTGGAAAAAACGCCTACCGTAGTTGGTACGACAGGGGTGAGAGCATTTTCTTGAAAAGGAACGTAGGGCAGAATTTTCGTATAAATAAATGGACAATTTTTATGATGTAGGCCGAAAATGAGCCTCCCCTCTTTGAAATACCAGCAGCCGCCACTGAGAACCTGGTTCCTTTTCTTCTGCCTGCTACCTATAAGAGCTTCTGAATTATTTTGCAATTTGTGGTTAAAAATGCTGTCTAGTTGAGGAGCTCTGGAGGTCTTTAAAAGCGTTACGGTTAGCCCGACTAGCTCAGACGGTAGAGCACGAGACTCTTCCTTGTATTGTTGATCATCCATCATAGATAGATCCATTTTCATCCATCATCATAGATCCATTTTAGATATGGAGGAAACATATCAAAAAAAAAAAAAAAAAGAGATAAATGTGAATATCATTACCGTTTATTTTGGCATTTTGAGTTAACACAGTCAGGACACAAGCCCGGCTAGCTCAGTCGGTAGAGCATGAGACTCTTAATCTCAGGGTCGTGGGTTCGAGCCCCACGTTGGGCGCATAGTTTTAACTTCTTAGTGCATTAAACATTTGTTATGTAAACATTTAGAAAAAACACACCAATCGACCCCTATAGAGGCACATTGGTCTCATTAATAATTCCCGTGAAAGATATGATGCACAATGCGCAGGCAAACTCACATGCTTGAAACTTAATTTCATGTGCACAAACAAAAAGCAATTCACGTGTGCAAAATACCATATTATATATTCATAAAATACAACTGTCCACAAAACGTTTTGAATCCTTCCCTCGCGAGTCAAAATGACCCGAAGCCCTAAAATTATTATATATTTTATTTCTGTTCAGAAAGCTTATTATATTTCACCTTGATAATATTTTTTTGGAGTTTTTTTATTTTATTTACCTTTAAAATACTATATTTAATCAATGAATAATAAATAAATAGTAATTTAGTAATTTAACCACATTCCTCACATTCTTTCAACTTAAATAAATAAAAACTTAAAATGTTATGCCTAAACCTTTTAATTCAGCTCAACATATCTTACATTGAGTCTTTGCCGACCTCTTGTGGAAAAAAAAAAATATATAACATGATATTTTCATGACTCTTGCCACTACTAGATGACCACTATATCACTATTTGCAGCAAATGAGCTGTTTCCCCCTGGGTCCTAAAGCCAGTTCACTTCAGGATGCATTCAGATACAAATTTAGACATTATAAAATAATTTTTTGGTAAAGGTTTGGCATTTTTAGTTTGAATTTTGAGCATTTTTAGGTTTTTCTATGTGTACTGAAGCATTCCTCGCATTACATCCATTCCTATGGGGAAGGATTTGTTACAAGGGAAGGATTTGTACGCAAGGGAAGGATTTGTTACTTTTTTAAATTTCAACCACAAAACTCCTCAAATTCATAAAAATATTTTTCAATCATTTTCAAAATGACCCGAGGGAAGGATGAGGGTTAAAATATATTATTTTAAAGTTTATTATTGAACCACAAAACACCTGAATTGTAAATGTAAATTAGGTTTCAAATTTGGCTACGACACATGTGAATCGTCTTTTGCGTGAATTATTATTTAGATTAATCTCACTCCATATACCAGTTGTTTGTTGTTGCTTGAGCGTCTGTACAAAACGAAAGCAAATAAAAAGAGTAAACAATGACATCACAGTAGAGGTTACCTGCATCTCTGTGGCTTTGGTACAGAGCCCTGGTACAGGCTATGTCGTACCTGGATCAGGATTGGCTGTTTCCGCCACTATCTCCTCATCCAATCGCTGAGGTCGCTCTCCATTGTGAGATTGGAAGGGAGCCAATCGCTGAGTAATGTGGAAATCAGTTGTGATTTTTAATGATAAAACATAATTCACAGCATAAAATAACAACCTTAATTTCAGGCAACAGTGGGATTCGAACTGGAAACCTTGTGATCAACTTTACTCCCATATAAATGTATAGGAAAAATATTTTTTACGATAATTTATGATAAACGTAGACTTTCAAAAACACTGGTATTGGAGGACAAAGTCATAAAAAAAATCCTTCTCCTTTCTTCTCCTTTTCCCTTTTTTCTTTCTTTTTCCTGTTCCCCCCCGTCTCCTGTCTCACATCCAAGCCCCCTCCCCCGCCCCCCTCGAACAGACTTTCTCAGGAGAAAAAAAAGGAGGGCATCAATAATTTATTTAACAAAAGCAAAGATTCAATCACAACTATACCTTGGTTAGGTTATGCTATTGAATCCCTCTCAGTCCTTATAAATCAAAAGTCGTTTCGTCCCTGGGTGGGCTCGAACCACCAACCTTTCGGTTAACAGCCGAACGCGCTAACCGATTGCGCCACAGAGACGGTGTTGTCTCCACACTCAAAGCCGAAGAAGTTCATGTGAACGTCAGCATGTTAAAGGACAAATGACAATGGAAAGTGTTAGTACAAAAGAAGTGACTGAAGCCCTATTATGATTATTATTAAGAAATTAAATGGTAACACTTTACAATAAGGTTTCAATTGTTAACATTAGTTAATGTAGTAACTAACATGAAGTAACTATGATCAATACATTTGTTACAGTATTTATTATCTAGTATTAACATTAGTTAATAAAAAATACAGATGTTCCTTGTTTGTTCATGTTAGTTCACAGTGCATTAACTAATGTTAACAAATACAACTTTTGATTTTAATAATGCATTAGTAAATGTTAAAATTAACATTAACTAAGATTAATAAATGCTGTAGAAGTGCAGTTCATTGTTAGATCATGTTAACTAATGAAACCTTATTGTAAAGTGTTAATCTTTACATTTATTTAGCATATTTTCATGTTCTACCATTTATGATGGCTGTATATAATGATGGCCACTAGATGGCAGTGCAGATTATTACATAGACGATGGGCAAACACACATGACATTTTGGATTAAGCTTTTTGTTAATACTTTTCTTTAATCAAAATGAAAGAAACTAAATGTCCTCTATAATTTTAGTTAATACAATGAAGGAGATTGGTTTAAATAACAGAAACTCAAAATATTATTTTATCAAAACTACATTCATTATCTAAATTGATTTGACAAAAGACAAAATGTTGAGATAACAGCATGAAAATATTTAGTACAGTGCACTGTAAAAATAATATGATCAATAAGTTATGACAACATATGTTTTTCCATTGCTTTAACTCATCAAAATAAGTTTAATGTAATTTAAGCTGAAATTAAACAAGTTGATTGTACTTAGAATTTAAGGCAGCAATTTATTTTTATTTTTATTTTTATGCATACCTCACCATTTCTCCTGACGGGGAAGAGCTTCAGAAGGTCGACTCTCTGAGGATGCAAACCGCTGCAGTCGGGACACTCGTTGCCTTGCGTGACTCTGATCGGGACATTTTCTGAAAGCAAACACAATGAACATTTTTCCTCTTCTACTTTCAGCATCCAACACCTGTTTTTAGTAGTATCTTTGTTTTATCAGTACATGCAAAATTATGCAAACTTATCTCTATTTGCATTGCATTTGATTTTGTTCAAAACCCAATGAAATGGACCTGAGGTTTCTTGGAAACGGGTTAAAACACATTAGGCTTAAAATAAATACACTGCAAAAGATTTGTTGCTCTAATTTTGGATCTCAACCTTTTTTGACTTCAAGGCCCTCCCACTATCCACTTCACAACAATATTTGTTGTGGACAATTTCTAGTCAATAAAATAGTTTAGAGCTTGGCATAACTAGAAGATATCTATATTTGTTATATAAAAAACTTACCAAATATACTATGAGATATCTTGATTTTAAGTTGCTTAATATAATGCTTGTTTTGTCTTATTTTAAACAATTTGAAGTTATCTTAAGGACCCACTGAAAGTTTGTTCAGCACCATTGTTCTAACTTTCATACTCTACTCATATTTCATCTCACTATTTCAGAGAAGGGTGTTAATTAGTAATGCCATCTAGTGGCCATCATTATATACAGCCGTCATAAATGGTAGAACATGAAAATACGCTAAATAAATGTAATGATTAACACTTCACAATAAGGTTTCATTAGTTAACATGAACTAACAATGAACTGCACTTCTACAGCATTTATTAATCTTGGTTAATGTTAATTTTAACTTTAACATTTACTAATACATTATTAAAATCAAAAGTTGTATTTGTTAACATTAGTTAATGCACTGTGAACTAACATGAACGAACAATGAACAGCTGTATTTTTATTATTAGTTAACAATTAGTCAAAACCATCTAACTGTTATAGACTGTAAAGAAATGGAGAGAGAGAAAAACAACAACCCTGAAACTCCCGTGTGTCCAGGTTTGAGACTAGTCATCATATGCAAGCTGGACAACTTGCTGTATTCATGGGTTTCATCCGGTCCCTTTCCACAGGTGTATAAAATCAAGCACCTAGATTATGAATGCAGACTGCATTGTGCTTGATTAATACACCTGTGGAAAGGGACCGGATGAAATCCATGAATAACTAAATCTGCATATAATCACGTTAATTCTTCATTCCATCGACTGATCGCTACTTTAGCCATACAGTAAAGTTAGTAGGCTACTATGACTAAATAAAAAAATGTATGCATGCTTTGCTTTTAACTTAGATAAGAAAAGTAACTTGTTAAATAGCTGTGGAATCGTAAATGGCCTCACATGAACTGCAGCAACAAACACCTCGAGATTTAAAGATGACAAGAAATTAGAGGAATCCAGATTCTGAAGATTTGCCAAGAAGCAGACGTCGTGCGATTGAGTTACACATGTAATATTAATACTTTGCAGCACGGATTTGTGTAACATTAGGAACTCACCCGATCTATTTTCTCTGTATGTTTAATGTTTGAACGCGATAAACTACAGTGACGCAGTTCTGAGCCGTTAGACCTCTTCTTCGGCGTTGACAGAAGCCATGGATCTGGAGTAAACAGGATCTGCTCGCGCCTCCGATAACTAGCCCGGCTAGCTCAGTCGGTAGAGCATGAGACTCTTAATCTCAGGGTCGTGGGTTCGAGCCCCACGTTGGGCGATACATTTTCATTTTGTGTTTAATAATCATTCAATATTTATTGTAAATTAAATGTACACTAGATGTAACCTATGGCCCTCTAGCGGTTAACAACTGTATGCATTTTGCGGAAGAACATTGTTTAGGATGCGCTTCGGCTCTGCGTCACTTTGCGGATGATAGCTAGTTCTTTCTCATAAATTAAAACTAACAGAGCGAGATTATTCTACTGCTCATAAAACATTCACTATAGGTTTAAGAGATATAACCAGTTTAGATGGAAAGGATCTCAAGCTGACTATAATACTTTTGAAAACAAATTCCAGAACAGCGCTACAACAATCATAATCAAATGAGCCTTCACAATAATAATGCTTTACAGTGAACTGTGTTAGAGAGCTATATGGCAATCTGTTCAATAAAATACTACTCACCTGGGTTTATGTTTGCACGAATCATTTTACATCAGGCGTTTATTAATTAAGAAACCCCTGAATATATTTGTTTACTGTTAGTTGTATCGAGTGTTTTTTTGTATGTAATTCGCTGTGTATGTTAATGATAATTCAAGGGAGAGAGTGGATAAGACTTGAATGCGCACTTCTTATACTGTGTTTATTCAGCTCTTACGGTGATTTTCTGGAGTAATAAAACGCTTCATCTTTTGTGTGAAGTATAGGCTACAATAAACATCTTAAAACTCGTCGTCAGTAAATTTTTGGCCATCATTCGGAAGGGTCCGCTACTAGGCTTCTACAACACTGTACTAATACTAATAGTGGGAAAAAGCAAAATTATAACCGTAATTAAAACTATTCATTCGGTTCACCTGACGTCACTGTAGCTTTGCGCCGCCATCTTTACGACCGACGGTCTCAGTAATGCCAGAGAAAGTCTAATGAGGGGAGAAGCATAGATATCATATAATAAAGGCTAGATGTCTCGTCCGCGCTGCTGGCCAATGGAGGTCGACGAGGGGGGTAATCGAGCTCTCGATTTCCGTACCACCCCCGGCGGCCGCCATTGGCTAACAAGCCTTCACCTGCTGTTAGCATCCCATTGACTCCCATTCATTTTGGCGTCACTTTGACAGCGAATAACTTTACATCTGAGGCGTTTAAAGACTCCATTTGTCCATTATTTATTTCTAAAGAAACACGACAATGTATAAAATGCTCCATTACCTTGTATCTTACGTTATGGCCCCGTAGAAGCAGTTTTTGTAAAAACAGGCTAACGATTGCGTCATAACCACGCGACTCTCTGGAAATTACCGTAGAGACAGGAGGAGAAGCTCGCAGTCAATCGGGGGGACGTGGAGGCATAAAGTCAAGGGAGAAGCCCATAGAGAATCGTAATGTTTCTCCTGCTCCTAGCTCATGGACAGCTCCTACTCACACTCTCCGTCTCTGCAAGTTTCGGAAGGGAATGATTCAGATTTCTCTTGGCACAGCTCCTAGAAGACTTACAACTGTCAGACAGGCTGCTCACGTCACATCCACGTCGTCAAGCTCAGTTTGAGTCTGCGCAGTTCGCTCGGCAATCAGGAAATGAGTGCTTCTAATTTGCTTCACTTTTCTCCGTTGAAACCTATGGGGTCGCTGTGTCCAGTTTATATACTGTCTATGAGGTCGACGTCCGCACACGGCGGCCATTTTACCACAGGGTGCTCGCTCACTCGTAACATGGTGCATGTACTTTTAAATAACCATAACTTGCTAAATTTTCTACCGATTTTCAAACGGTTTGGTTTGTTATAAACGTCAGAGATGTAGCTATGACACTGCATACATTTGAATAATTATAACAATGGACTTCCATATGAAATAATTATAGCCACGTTAATAACGTTTGTAAGAAACCAAACCGTTTGTAAATCCGTCAAGATTTCAGCGAGATAAGAGGATTTGTGTGCGTGCTGATCACTCACCTTGATTCACAGCTTCCCTGTGGTAAGATGGCCGCCGGTGATAAGACATCTAGCCTTTATTATATGATATCTATGGGGAGAAGTGCCACTCAATAAACTTCCGGTTGCAGTTCCACTCTTGTTCCATATGAGGGCGCTCACAGGACGAGTGCAGAATGAATGGAGGTCTATGGCGCTATACCCCTCAAAATCCACTTTTCTCAGGATATAATTTTTTGTCTAGTAATTTGAATGTTGTTTTCGAAAGGGGATGCAAAGAAATTACACATTGCTTGGTGTTAGATTTTTTAGAGTCACTTATTTGCTTTAAAAAGTCTTTCAAAATGTCAATGACGTCATACACATCGTACGACCAGAGATACTGCTTCACGGCAATCCTTCAGTCGCTTTAGTTTCTTTTCTCTCGAGGCATCGACAACACAGCTGACACAGGTAAATACACGTGCTAGAAGAGTTTTTGTTTTGTTTGTTTCTGGTCCCACTTCGGATGCCACGATGCCATCAAGCGGTATCTCTGGTCGTAATCAGTCCTTTACTGACCAATCAGCGTTCATTAGCAGAATGCTAGCATGTTATGGGCAACAACAACTCAACCTGTAAGAAATCGAAAGGACATAAGTACTCGTTCATTCAACTTCGACCTATAACGCATGTTGAACTTGCAAAACCTACAATCAAATCTGAGATTTCTCAACGGCAATCGGGTGAAAGAGACAAATTTAGCCCCATTGACTCCCATTCATTTTGCACTCATGGCGAGCGCCCCCAGTGGAACTCTGATTGGAACTACAACCAATAGGACTTAATAGGACGTTGGAGTGAGCAGGCTTTCCGTAGACGGGCTTTGGTAATGCCTGCAATATGATGTGCAGTTGGCTGCAACAACAGCCGAAAGAGGAACCCCGAACTGGTATTATATTCTATACCAAAAGAAAAGGATAGAAGAGGGAATCACTTGAAAGTCTCATGTTGTTTTGTGGTTAATTATATTTCCATTATTCTCTCAATGCCCAACATTATACAGACAGATATCAACAGATATAAAAGCACTTTATCATGGTAAGTTAGTAAGATTTGGGGTTGTTTTGAATAACTGTCTGTCTGTTAGTTAATACCTACCTAAATCTAATAAATATTTTTCTGAAGTTCATATTGTCTTCGTCACATGCGCTTTAGATGTTATTTTGTTTAAGTAACGTTACCTCTGAAGACGATGTATAATCTCAGCCTTGAAATGCATATTAAAGGACTAGTTCTTCCAAAAAAATGATAATTCTGCCGTCATTTAGGCTACTCACCTTCATGTGCAAAGTTTACTTTCGTTTCCGTGGAAGACAAAGGGACATTTTTGTATATGTAGCCTAATGGAGACTCTTCTTGTCGATGTAATGAAAGTGAATGAGTAACATTAGCCTACTAGTATGGAAGGCATTTTCTGCCAAATTTAAATAAATAAATTAAATGATTAAAATGAAAATTAAAACCAGATTAACGATTTCATTACAGAAAACAGTACGCAAAATATGTGACAAAATTGAGAATGAAATTAAATGATTTCATTTTCACAGCATTATCCCTGTCAAATTGAAAAATAAAATGCAATTGGTGATTTCACATTTCATTTTCACTACAGTCTCGAGGCAAGACTGCCAATATTAAAATGAAAAGCCAAACGTGAAAAAGAAACTACAAATACAGTTTTTACAATGCTCTTTAGTAACGCTCACGCAATAATAGTGACACAATTCAAATACAAATGTAAATTTTCGTTTTCATTTTAATTCCTCTTTTATTTCACAGTTTTCATTTTCGTTTTCATTTTCAAAGACAACCTGCATGCAAATTCTATGTTAATGAGTGGGTGTGGCTTATTCTAGTAACGGCGCTGAGACACGCCTTCTGTAAAGCGAAGTCATCGACGTCCCGTATGCATGAGTTGAATGTGTGAAACGAAATTATTTAAATGTGATTATATTGTAATCGAGACGACGAGATATGGCGAAATCTGTTAGTGAGCTTTTGCGGGAAGCTGCCGCAACATTAGAACATGGAAACAACCAGCCTGACCATGTTATGGGGGCTGTCACGCAAAAAAAAAAAAAAAAAAAAGACAAAACAAAAAAAATCACAAAAGTATCATTTAGTGATCTAATACGACTCGTCCGTTATATTAATATCGTTATTTATTCATATGATAGCTTTATGTGACGAACAAACTGCAATTTAAGTCGTTATATTATAATCACTGATGAGCTTTACCTCTTGATAGCTTTTAATCGCAGCCGAATCGTGAGTGAATCATTCAAAAAGATTCGACTCGAAAGATTCTTTCATTTCGATATTTGTGTGTATTAAAACTTCTCTAATTGAACATCTGTTCTTTCGGACAGAAATGGCAGTCTTTTATGATATTTGGCTGATGTCTCTGGCTGTGCTGATGCTGGTGTCTCTCTGGACTCTGCCAGTGCTGCTGTTCGGATTAGATAGATTCATTCATTCATGCCAGCCGAACAGCTGCAGATGACATCGCCTCGACTCTCATGAACGCGCGCCATGAAGCTCTATGACTTAAGTATTTATATCATGAAAGGCCAATTGGGGCAAGCCTGGGGCAGATAATAATGGACTAAAGAAAACTGGGGGTAACAAATAAGGATCGGAGCCTAAAATTGACATTTTCTCCAGGTATCTCACTCTGTCTCTCTCTCTCATTCAAATGGGCAGTTTGGGCGGCCATACCGGGCAAGTCGGTCGTAAATATGGCGGTGTTCAGGTTCAGGTTCAGGTTACTTTATTGGTACCCGTAGGTAAACTAGTTTTACAGTCTAAGAGGCAGGACATCCTTAAGACATAACATGCAACACTAAAAACATATAAAAACAGGTAATAAAAAATAAGTAAAAACAAGGAACAGAGAACAGTATATGACCAAAGTGCTTGTGCGTTTTGTGCAAATAATTTTACAGTTTGTTTAACAGAATGATTGTTGCTGGTACAAAACTGTTTTTAAATCTTGTGGTTCTGCAACCAGGAACTTTTAGCCTCCGTCCAGAGGGGAGATACTGGAATTCCCTACTCAAAGGATGCAGACTATCTTTGTTGATGGCCATAGCTAGCCTCTGTAGTTGGTTATACAGAGTTGTGGGGTGCAACTGGAGCTCCCCTAGTCAGCTTACTCGACCATTTAACAATTTGGTTTAGGCGATTCTTGTGCTTGACTGAGACACAACCGAACCATGCCACCAGGGAGAATGATATGATGGTTTCAATAAAAGACTGATAAAATAATGTCATCATTGACTTGTCTATATTAAAATGGTGCCATTTTCTCAAACAGTATAGGCGCTGTTGCCCTTTTTTACAGACAGCCTCACAATTCTCCTAGAAATTTAATTTAGAGTCAATAATTGTCCCTAGGTATCTATAGGATTGTACTTGATCCACTAGTTGACCATTTATAGTTATTGCCTCATATCCTGGGGTTTTGTTCTATTTGTAGTGACGTAGGTGGCATCTATGAATACCTGTTCTATCTCCATGCAGCATATTTCTGGTCTGATATTATCATTCCCCGAGATGAGATCATCCTGACACTGAAGCACCAGCTCTTGAAGCTCCGCCCTCTTCTTGAAACGGGCTAGTGTTTCAAGGAAACTGGAACTGAACTGAATATTACACAACACCTGAGGCACCAGATCATTTGCATTTAAAGGGTCACACTCAAAAACGGCGTGTTTTGCTCACCCCCCAAAAGTGGCAATTTTAACATGCTGTAACATACGAAACTGATTTTAGACATTCTTCTGAGGGAGCATAACGATTTAAAAATGGAGCGAGCTTTAGTGAAAACTAAGTGAATATTTAATGACTACAATAGTAATTTCTCGCTAGAAATGACATCAAAGGTGGAAAACAAAAATTTACATTTACACAAACTGACGATCAGCCGCAACTTTCAGTCACCATCTTTATTTTTCTAGCTCAACTATCACAGAATGGAAAGCACAGGGTTGTGGGATATCAAAGACAGCGAAGGATACATCTGTGCGGCCTTCAAAAATCAATCAGACGATCAAGTATTTGCAGGAAAAAGGAAGTGAAACTAATATTGCATTCCTTCCGACTTAGGAGTGCAGCATTCTTCAGTTTTCTGACTCAGCTTTTATGTAGCCTTTATGGTTATCCATCTAGTTAGTACGAATCCTTTCATCTCGGATGATGACGCTTCAACTGGCACATGACTGACATGTTTGGCACACCTTTAAACAGTTTAACTTGCACCCACATTCAAAACGTTAGTGGCTGTTGATATGACAACGCCATTATGAGAGGAACAACCTTCCCTTTGTTGAGCGGGGGAGCAGGTACAAGTAGACAAGGCAGTGCACAATGCTCGATCACATAAACACAGCATCATTCTCTGGCACTCCCTTAGGATTTATACACTCATAGGAAGCCTCTGGTTCCGAAAAGGTAAGTTTATTAAGATTTAGTCATTTAATAGCACAGATTTGTCATTTTACTTTACATTTGAGCACTTATTGCCCAATCAAACACTCATAAAAAGCTTTCCTTTTTAGGACATTCTTATAATTGATACTTGTTCAGAGTGACCCTAACTATTACTGTATTAAGTAAGTAATTTTACTGTATAATTATTAAGCCTATAAAGGAAAATGTTTTGTGAGTGTTTGAAAATGGGATATGGTGTAAGTGCTAATGCACTTTGATATTTGTCTTTACAAATGTCATACCTTTCCAACCGGGGGAGTACCCCACCCTACCTCCGCTGTTAAAAAGTTACTCAGTGACGTTTACTTTGAGTACATTTTAAATGAGTTACTTTTTACTTTGACTTTTTGGACCGGTAATTTTAATTGTACTTAAGTAAAATTTCATTGTAGTAGTACTTGTACTTGAGTAGAATGTTTGGTAACGCTTTAGATTACAGCCCGGAAAGTACTGCGTAATTAAAGCGATTTTACAGTGTAACTTTCAGTAATTATAGTGTACCTATAAAGTACTTAGCCTACATGTAAGTATAAGGGAAAAATATGTAAAGTTTGGGGAATAAAGGGGTAACAACCAGGAGAATTAACAAATTATTTATACTGTAAGTATTATAGAACTAAGAGATACTTATTCTACTATTATGATACAACAATCTTACATTTGGGAGCAATTATCAAGAACACTGCGTTCCTTATACCAATATATAGACTTTTTAAAAATTACAACATATCTATGCATTTATACAGCAATCTTTTAAACAAAAGTGCACTGAAAACTAAAACTATCGCAAATTGTTCTTAAATACTCTTGTTTCATGTAGTTACAGGGTAAGTAGGCTACAATAAAAATACACCATCTAATATCACTGACTCGGAAACCTTTATTTGAAAAACAACTTAATTCAAAACAAACACTTTTTAAACTGCTTTTTTAAATCAACAATTCATTTCAAATGCTTAAGTCTTGACAGAAAGCAGCACGTTTTGTCTCTTTTTTCTCTTGCTTGGCTTCTTCCTCTTGTTCCTCTTTTTTCTTTTTTTTTTTTTTTTTTTCACTGATGAATCTTAAGAGGAAATCATGTCTGTATTTTTAAAAGAAAATGCAGTACATCCAGAAATATGTCCTCACCATTTCCTCAATGTCTACTGGAGTGAAACGATAAGTGTTTGTAAGAAAAATACTAATATTTTAAACTTTTCAATCTGTAGACTATCGCTTCAGACCAACTGTGACTGTCACCAGCGCATGCACGAGAGGGTTGAGCTCACACTCTTGTCCTGAACGTAACGTGAAGCGTGGGCACGCTGAGAAACTCACGCAGAAGTCTGATGCGGATTTTTGAATATTGCTTACAACAAAATACAAACGAATTGATAACAGATAATGACAATGAGAAACAAACAAGACAGGAGGAAAGAGACACCAGTTCTCACCCGAGTTTCACAGTGTGTTTGCGTGTTTAATGTACTTACCCTGTAACCACATGGAACAAGTGGGTAACAAGCACCACTTTAAGTTACGGCACGCAATGTCACACTTACCCTGTAACTACATGGAACAAGAGTATTTTCCCCCAGTATTTAAAAAAAAAAATTGTTTCACTTGTTTTGAAACATGTAAGCCCAAACTAAAACATCAGCACTTTTGATATAAAAAAAAACTGTACAAATGCATATAGGTGTGTACCCTGTAATTTTTAATAAGCCTACAGTATGTATTGGTACACCATTATTACAAAAAGGTACGCAGTTTATGTTCTCGTTAAATTGGATGTTTCTGAATGGTTAATGGATACATTAATGTAATTGTTGTGGAGTTGATTCAACTCATCGATTAACATGTCCTGTCATGTTAATCTAAAAATCTTTCAGAAACAACTTTTGTGCAAATCCAACGTTGAACTGACCCTCGTTTGTGAAGCAGTCATGGCGTAAAATGATTTGCGCAAATATATAACACTTTAAAGGGCCCTATTTTAACGATCTGAAACGCAAGTATCAAACGCAAAATGCAAGTAACTTTGTGGGCAGATCTCTAAAATCTAAAATGGGTTGGTCTGAAGTTGCTACATTACTCATAGGTGTGGTTTGGGCGTAACGTGAAATAAACCAATCAGAGCGACATCTCACATTCCCTTTAAGAGCAGGCGCGCTTGTTCCATGGCTGATGGCTATTATAACGGCGGATTTGCCAGGCACACGCCAGGAGTGGTTCACAGCCGAGGAGACCGACGTTCTCGTCAGGGCCGTAAAACACAGAGAAGTGACGTTGGGGATGGGAAAAACCCACCCAAATTAGCTTCGGTTAAACAGGCGTATAATAATTTGGGTAAATGTGTAAGCTAGATTTATGCCTATTTTTTCACATCTTCATGGACACCACAATGATTTCCCTCGTGTGGAATATTTTTCCTTGTAATTTTATATGGTTTGCAAAAATGAAAACTGCTGCTTCTGTGTAGATGAGAGAAGCAAAGTGTATGCGCGTTGTGCACACGCTACATTGATTATGGCCAAGCATGCACCCTTAAAATAGCCTCTGAACGCACCACTGACTTTAGACTAGGTTTTTCCTGGTCTGTGGCGGAATTGTTTTCTGGAACTGCAAAATAGCACCAGGGAACGTTTGCGCTGGAACATGCCTCCTCTTTTCGCTGAACCGCCCCCGGGAGCGCAAGTTCATTCCCTAATTGACCGACGTGCGTCTGTGGAGGGAAAAGTCTGCTGTGCGTCAGGTGCAAAATAGGAATGAAATGCGTAGGTGTACAAAGTCAATTGTGCTGGGTGCAAGATAGGGCCCAATTACTTTATTCTGCACATTTTCTTCATAAATGCAATTCATCCACTGTGTGGCTCAGATGCCGGGAGTCTGTGGAGACGCTTATGCTTGTTGGTAGATCCAATGACAGAACATTTGTAATGTTTATGTGGCGCAGCAGACATTAAATATGCTAATCTAGCATCTATGCTAATATTTCAGATCATCAACAGTCATGGGCGGGGCTTGCTCCTACTCTTACATAGCTTGTTTGGAGAGACTGTTTATGATTTATGTGGATTATAAAAAAGGAGTGGGTGGATTTGTACCATTATAGTCTGGTTGTTTACACACATTGTGGACATTTGTGTTCAAACACCTTATAAAAGTGAATTTTGTATAATAGGTCCCCTTTAACATATTTTTTTTCCTTCCTATTTGCTGTGTATGTCTCCTTGTCCTTAAGTGCCTAATGACTTGATTTGTGTTTCCAAACAGGACAGACATGGAGACCTCAGAGAGTGACTCTGCTAGCAGCAGCAATACAGAGGTTAATCACGCCGAGACCGTTTGCAAAACCCTCTATGAAATTCTGGAGTCTGAGTCTAAATATGATCTACAACTCTGCAAGGAAGATATTGAAAAACTTTTGACTACCAATCCAAATGTCTTTAAACACTGTAAACTTGAAATAGAAAGACATGACCAGGCATATGCCAGGCCTCTTGATGAACCAATGCTCTCTATCAAAATCTATGGAAAAGAAAATGTTGGCAGATCTTTTCCTGGAGATGAAGTCTGCGTAGAGATCTTGAGGAGAGAAATGTGTCTGCGGGAAGGTGAAGAGATACAAGGCAGGGTCGTTGGATTAATACATAGAGATGAAAACTCATTAACCTTTATCTGTAAGATGGTGGAAGACAATCCTGAATATGTTAGACCCGTTAACAAACGCATGTCCATAATACGTACAGTTCAGTTCAAGCAGAGGGACATGGGCAAAATTGAAGTAAGACAATACAAATGCGGACGATGGGTTAGGAAGGAATTTGTAAACAAAGCTGAGAATCAATTGTTAGTTGTCAAGGTTTTAAAATGGGACAATCTGAAAACATTCCCTCTTGGTGTGGTTACAAAAGTAATTGCAGAGAGTGATGCTTCGCATGAAATGCTAGGCATTGAACTTGGCTCTAAAGACACACCACCACCATTCAAACTACAAGAACCTGAAGATGATAAGGCTTTAGAAAGGGAGGATTTGTGTGACATTCTCACTTTCACCATTGACCCAACTACAGCTGAAGACCTGGATGACGCCATTAGCGTGACTGAGCTTCAACCGGGTGATTCCTACCAGATTGGTGTTCACATCACAGATGTCGCAAGTTACATTACCAAAGATAGCGAGCACGACAAATTCGCTAGACAGCTCGGCAGAACAGTTTACACTTCAGAGAAGAAAGACGTGGCCTTCATGTTCTCAAGAGATCTGAGCAATGACCACTTGAGTTTGATGCCTAGAGAAGATCGGAAAGCCATATCCTTGCTGATAGACGTTGACAAGAAAACAAGCATAATACTAAACAGCCGATTTGCTCTAACCCGCATTAAGTCTGACAGACGGATGTCGTATGAAGAGGCAGACCAAATTATTCAGAAGTACTACTACTCAGATGACACAAAGCCTCTGCGGGTCTCATGTGTGGAGGATTGTGTAGCCATTGCTTACCGTTTCTCCGAGGTGCACCGAAAATGCAGACTGGAAAGCGAATGGCCGTATGGGAGGCAGGCAGGGCAAAGTTACTCTCACGCCATGGTGGAGGAACTAATGAATCTCTACAATAGTGCCGCCGCTGAAGAACTCATATCTACAGACATCACAAAAGATCTCACACCACTGAGGTGCCACCGCGAGCCGGACCCAGAACAACTGAAACAGTTTAGAGAGAAATACATTAACCTAATTCCCATGTCACTTTACTTCTCAAATATCTGCGAAGTAGATACTGAAAATAGTGAAGAGGATGTTTGGTCCAATGCAGAATATGACAACATGGAGCATGCAGGCATATCACTGAACATTTTCACCAACGTATTTCACAAGATCGAAGCGTTTGCACAGAGAAAAGACTCGTATAATCTGATGCAGTTAATTTTTTCAGATGAAATCCATCCGACATTTATCCCCATGGTGCGGGAGTTTCGTGACATTCAGAAGAAAGCCTTCATATTACGCTCGTGCTCCTCGACAGAATCCAGGTTGGGTCACTATGATTTACAGCTTAACGCATACACCTGGGCGTCATCTCCTATGAGGCGTTATCTGGACCTTATCTTGCAGAGACTTCTGCACACTGTGCTCTCTAAGAAAACCCTGACTACCCTGACTAGTCAAGCTGACTACACTCAAGTTGAAATCAACAGGTTTTGCCAGTCTGCATTGGATGTAGAAGAGAAGGATGCCCAGCTGTTGAGACTAAGAAAGGTTCAGTTTGAACCCAAAGATGTGGTCAAGCTCGCAGTAGTGGACCAGATCACTCCGCAGGGGCATGTATTCACAATATCGTTCCCTCTGCATCCTATGTTAGAGGCGATTACTATCATGTACAAGCATCTCAAAGTTGTGGATCAGCCAAAATACAATGAGGACGAGAACTCCATGACTCTTCACTGGAAGAGGAGAGTGTATTCATTCAGCAAATCATTCAAGATTTCAGACCCTTCAAAGCCCATGAAGAATGTGACTCCAGTGTCAAGTATACTGTGGAAAAGACTGGTATCTGCCGTAAAACAGCAGGATTGGGTTAAGACTGAGCAATGCCTCCGAGACATGAAAAGAGGGGAGAATGAGAATGAAGAAAATAAAAGGCTGAAAATTAAGGCTTGTTCAGTGGATCAACACCACTTTAAGGAACCAACTATGGAGCTGGAGTTAGGCACGGTTGTTCAGGTGCAACTTGGGCCCGAACTTAAAGATGGCTTACCAGTTCATGTAGTTCAACTGCTCAGCATTAATGAATGCTTTGAGATCTGTTTGGAGCACACGAGAAACCCCACTGTGTGCTTCTCAAAAGCAGAATGCAATGCATCTAAGACTTTCTATAAGAGCTACAAGGAGTACCAGAACATCTGGAGACAACTATGTCAGATAGACACCGCTTACAATGCTTTGGAAGAAAATAATAATGTCATCTTAGAGGATGTGTCGATAAAATGGAGCGGGGATGAAACAAATCTCCAAGGGTTTTTTTATATAACCAAGACTCAAAAAAAGGAATGGTCTCTGGAGTTTGACCTTAGGAACTGCTTCTTGTGCATCAGACTAAGACATCAGAAACCAGAGAACAATGAGAATGATGCAAAACATTTGCATGGATCTGCAGTTTCAGATCTGCAGGGTTCACTACCTTTCACATGGGTTGCACACGCAGTAACCAGCAAACCAAAGAAACAGAAGGAGACAGACAATAAAGACCGGATTCAGTTTCAGATCACACAAAGATCTATGAGTTACATCCCACCCGAGGTTAATGCAGAGGGAACCAAATTCATCATTGAGGTCATTCCCAAAAGAATTCCAATGCTGTGAGTGATCATTCATCCAGCTGATATATTACAGATTTTGTAATAGTTTGTAACTAATGCAATATTTTTGCAGGCTCAGGGAACAAGCGATTGCAAACCTAAGAGTGGCTAATAACCTGGTGAAAAATGTCGCCACTAGACAACAACTTGAAGCACTGAATGATGGTGAGTGAAGCAAAATGGCAACTTTATTCAAAGCAGATGGGCAAATGGTTTAATGCAAATGATATCCATCTGTGTTGTTCAATGGTCTCAAGTGATTTGCAATTAGCCTTGAATTGAAATTCAAAAATAAATAGTCAGACAATTAACTCACATTAACACATGACTCCTTGCAGCCGAACAAATGCATGCCTGAGGAAAACAGTTTAAATAGATTTTTTTTTGCAGGATTAATAAAAGGTTCTAGCTAGTAAAAAAGTTATAGTCGTATTTTCTAATGTTATAATGGTGAATGAAATTATGTAAGAGCACATTTTATTGTAGGTCTACACTTTGAAGTACCGGTGTCCAAAGTCTGTCGTCTGGTGATGAATTTCAAACATGTCTATTAAAATATATTATACGCATAATTTATAAATCATTCAATTTCACGATCAACGCAAGTCCACAGCACTAGATTTTAGGCCTGGGGCTCCAGTGTCCACAAGTTGTGTGCATCCATCCATCCAGCATTTAAATAAATCATGCAACGTGAAAGTGATTTACTGAGGTTTAACGCTCAAAACATTTTGCTGCGATAGTTGCTGCTAGGAGGTAACAGAGGGATTAGAGAGTGTGTGGAAAAGAGAGAATTTTCTCCACTCATGTTAATTTATTTGAAATGCTAGAGGAAGTCGTTATCCGAACGTATCATTTGCCAAGACATGTTATTCTTAGTTTGCACTGTTCTTGGTAGATTGTGCTGGTCATTATGGAAATGATCTGGCTGCGTCTGTGTTCTTTAATTTGCATAGATCATCCGCAGAATATTCCACTCCCATCAGGGCTGTTATGGGATACATTTGGCTCTCTATCTTTTTCATTTTGGTTAATTTATGAATATGCTTTTGTTTAATGTTAGATTGTGCTAGTTCTCAATGATGCTACATCACTTATTTTAATACTACAAATGAATTAGTAGCTATACGTAAAAATACATATACTTTAAAAGTATTGTTCATGTATTGTTGGTCTGAGTTCATGTTCACTGTTGTGTAATGGCAATGTATACACAACCTTATTGCAGTGTTTTACCGATACATTAAATAAGCAGCAATCCTATGATTTTTCCATAGATTATACCCTAGAATCTCATGCACTTTTCCAACTAATCCTAAACTAACTCTCTTTACTAAATAGTAAGACATTGCCCTGTTTGTTCTTTCTCTCGCTCATGTCTTGAATGCTTTGTCTGAGCAGCTGATAGTATGAGATGCGGTAGAAAGAAATATTACGCAATTTACTCGGGTTGATTTTCTAACGACAAACTGATGCGAGTGCTAAACGATGAGTGACAGGACAGTACAGATCCTTAAAACCTAGGCTGTGTCCGAATCGCCCCCTATATCCTTAAAAATGGCACTATTTGAGGGGACAGCCATTTTTAGTGGTGTCTGAAACCGTAGTGCATGTTATTAAGTACACTCATTCATTCCCATAATGCACCGCAATAACGACTGTACAACCGTATCGATACGCTCAACAGCTAGAGAATACCCTTGACTAATATTTTTTCCTCCATCTGATATTTTTTTCCTTCACCATGTTCCTTTAGGGACTCTGTACAGCCCTGCACATGACAGGCGGAGGAAACAAATTCTTGAGATTTGTTTTGACAAATATAAATGCCATTGCAATATTCTGCCTACATGTCAATTTCTGATACAAAAAAATAAATAAAAAATGTATGAGTTTGACAAGAAGATAAAGCATACAATACATGCACTTGGTGCTTTTGAGACTTTCATGTCCTGATGCCAGATGATTGAAGATTTTCTGTACATTTGTAACGGGGACACCTTGAATAAAATATTTCCATGCCTTGTCTATGAATATCTCATGTATGTGTTAATGTTGTCAAAACCTTCTTGTGTTGAATTAGATGCTGATGTAGAAAATGTCAACTTGTACAATGTGGACGAGAGCCTGAACCTGCCACTTCTGAATGAGAGCCAGCAGAAAGCTGTTGAGGAAGCTATGAAGAAACCTTTTACTGTGATTCAAGGCCCACCAGGTATTAAAATACTGTACAATGTGTGTCCTCCAGTATTTCTGTAGTATGTTTGAAACTAGTGATGGCTATGAATCATTAACAATTCAATCTAAACGATTCATTCTTTTGAGTCGATTATTTTCGCCAAAGGGGTTTTGCAGTTCATTGAATCATTTGGAAGTTGTTACGGTTTCTCAGTCAGTATCAGTAATCAATACAGTGCTGAATAAAGTGGATATGTATCTGCAATCACTTGAAGTAAAAATATGCTTTTATTTGAGAAACTTTAACTGCTGTGTCATGTGAATAAGGTGCATTCACTCTTAAAGTGTTTTTGTGTGTGCTGCACTTTAAAAAAACACTTTTTTTACCCTTCATACAGGAGCTCTGCATTTTATAATGCCGAGTGAAGTTGAAAAGAACTTCAATTGTTGAAAACGTGTATCGAAACACATGGGGATAGCCAACATGAATGCTGCATGTACTCAAGAAAATTAAAGATGCTTATCTCAGGTGTAAATTCAACATTTTGGTGCTTATTTATTTATTTATTTATTTTTAAATATAAATCTCCAGGAACAGCAATGCCCCGAACTTCCCCTACACAATATTATAGGGTACATTTCTTTAGTTTGTTGGGGGGAAAAAGTCAGCATTAAGGAATTCTGCATTCTATCTTGTCACAAGTTTTCTGAATCGATATTTGATTTCACCATTGCAGACTCATTTTGTTCCTGAGTGATGTGAATTGTGTTAACACTAACATTATTGCTCATATTTGAGGGTTAGTAATTGTATTTGTCTTAGTGTTTTATATGGACATTAATGAATGAATCAGTAAATCCAATGTCATGGCAGCATAGTCAAATTCAACTAAAAAAAATGTAATATCTAATGGACTGATTTGCAGTCTTGACAAAGATGGTGTGTTTTGTTTTGTGTCCTCATGTGCCATACACCATAGCATTTTTCATCCACAGGTACAGGGAAAACAGTGGTTGGTATTCACATTGTTTACCAGTTTTCCATGAAGAACAAAGACTTTCTGGCCACTTCTGAATCTTCCAAATCAAACCCTGATAAGAAACCACCCAAAAAGCCTGCCATCCTGTACTGTGGACCTTCGAACAAGTCTGTGGACATTGTTGCAGGTGAATTGTGTATAGTGTTTTTTTTTAGTTTTTTTTTATAGATAGCAGACCCTAGCAGTCTGATTATTCATACAAATATAGCTAGGGAGCCAGAAACATACAGTGTGCAAACATATGTAAACGTGGACAATTGTTGAATGTGTGCTGTATTCACTAAAAAATAAAACTGAGCATGAAAAGAGACAGTTTACTTTTATGAATGGGATTCTGACTCTTTTTACTAGAATGCAATGCCGAATAATTGCATTTCCATGCATGCGTAGAGAATGTTTCAGGCTCTGTTTTACTTGTTAAACAGTTTACTCACATTGCCTGTTGATCTTGTGTCCCAGAGCAGTTGCTAAAACTCGGGGGAGTCCTAAAGCCTCTGAGAATCTACTGTGATCAGATGGAAATGCATGCATTTCCATATCCGGGCAGTAACCTGAAGCTTTGCCGCAGATCCTTCCGTGATGAAAAACCAAAGGAGGAGCTCAAGTAAGAGCTTTCTGTAAATGAAGCGTAAAAGTTGGACAAAAATGGGAGTGAAAAAGCAAGACAATGCCAGCATGTACAGGGTGAAAAGCAACGGTCCTAGTACTGAGCCTTGAGGCACTCCATGCTGAACTTGTGATTAGTATAACACAATTCATTACTTCTACAAATTGGTAATGTTCAGATATGTACAATTTGAACCATGCCAATGCAATTCCACTAATGCCAATGTAATTTTCAAGTCTATTTAGAAGAATGTTGTGGTTGATTAATATCAAATGCTGCGCTAAGATCAAGTAACACACTAATATGGAGATACAATCACGTTCAGATGATAAATGCAAATCATTTGTAACTCTGATGAGAGGAGTCTCAGTACTATGAAATGGTCTAAATCCTGACTGGAAGACTGCAGCCAATGATAATAGTAGGATAATATAGTGTTGTAACATGACCTCATTACATCACATGTGTAGGTGGTGAACTTTACAACAGATGGTGTGTGAATAAACCCATTAAACTTCTAATTCTGTTGCAGGGATATTACACTGATGTACCTTGTCCGTAAACCTGAAAATCCTTTTTCAGAAAAAATAAAAACCTTGGAAAGGAGCTTAAAAGAGGATGAAATAGATGAGTGAGTAAGACTAAAGTTTACATAAATGCCTGTGTGATGTTGGTAGAGAGTATGCTTTCAGAGGGTGGAAGTGTAGTAGACTGTTCTTGTATTTACTGCCACCATGAGGCCATTTAAAAAAATATTCCAATGAAATAAAAATCTAGTATTAATTAATTAATTAATTAATTAATCTGTAGGATGGCAAGTCATGATTACTCAAATGTAAAACAGAGGTAACTAGTAAGATATTATGTGATGAAAAACTGTGTCAGGCACAATGTTCAGTGGGAAAAGATAGAAGATATAAAGTCACGAGAAAATACAGTCACAGACGTATCGATGTTGCTACTGTATGCAATAATATATGGTTAGAACACTGTTTTGACAATTTAACATTCAGAACAGAAACTGTTATGTTATATGTGGTGTTGTGTTTAGTGTTATGTTATCTTTTCAGAAGCTTCCATTTCTAGAAATGCTTTCTAGCATCTCAACGACGATAAACTTTCATGTTAAGTAAAGGTTTTCTTAACTTTTTGGTGCAGGTTTGAATGGCAAGTGTATGTCAACAATATCTTTATAGTCCAGTGTTTCTCAATCCTGGTCCATCAGTAAAGAGTTGAGTTGCTGAGTTCAGGCATGAAGCATGAAGATATAATAATAAGCCTAATAAGATAGAATCAGATGTGTCTAATAAGGGAAAATGTGTTGTGTAGTGGAATTAAGAAACTTTGTTTTGGTAATTGAATGGGTACAGGGTCTGTGTGTGTGAATTTAGACCAAACAAATCCGTTTGTTGTATACAAATATGTATGACTTACTAAATGCGTCTTTGCAGGTACAAGAACGTTTTGAAGGAAGCTCATCAGCATGAGATCAGGAACTGTAATGTAGTTCTGTGCACCTGCGCTTCAGCATTGAAACCCGAGATCCGGGAGGTCATGGATTTCCGGCAGATACTCATTGATGAATGTGCCATGGCAACAGAGCCAGAGGCCTTCATCCCTTTAGTTTCCTACAATCCACAGCAGGTGAGCTCGGGGATGACATCATCATCATCATCATCATCATCATCGGTTTCTGTTTTAAACAAAACAAAAGACACAACAGATTCTGGCAGGTGGAGAAGACTTGCGATTTGCAACATGTTGTCTCCAAGTCTGTCCAAAATTGCCCCGTTCCCTAAAAAAAGTGTGTTAAAGAGATTTTTTTGCTAAAGATTTCATTCCCTAATATATTTTTCTAATTATTAATATTATGCACAATGCATTTTGATTTATAGTTTCCTGTCTGAAATATCATTCACAAATTTTAACATGTCTTTCTTGACTCGGACAAAATTGGATTGTAAATGAAAAATAACTGTTTTTATTTCCGAGATTCAAAAGTAAAAAAAAATGCATATAATGAGGTTCTCTGACAACAATCCAGAATAAATTGTAATATTTATCTATGCATAATGCTTTTTTACACAATATTTTTAAAAACTAGTTGGCAGTAAACATTATATACTAGGGGTGTAACAATATCGTGTCACAAAATATCACAATACAAAAATGCAACAATATGTTTCGTGGATAGTTCACCCAAAATCAAAATGAATGTGTGAGAAAAAATTCAAGTTTACAGAGTTTTAGTGTCAGTACTACATTGAACTACTATAATTTTGAATATAATGTATAATATTGCAATGGGGGAATATTTGTGGGTCCTGATAATGCCAAATGGCTTATGCTATCAGTAAAAAGTGACCTACATTATTTTAAATATATCTAGTCAGTGACAGAGTGCAAGCATATTCGTCTAAAATAGTTCTGTCGGCTATTTTCAGCTTCAGAATCATGAATATTTTTATTCTGGCGTCACCATTGTCCTGTGCATTGGGTTAACAGCACCAATCCTATTCATTTACACCCACAATAATATCAAATTTAGCATTTCAATCAACACAGCACATTTTTAGTATCATAATAATATCGTATTGTGAGTTCAGTATCATGATATCGTGACATGAGGGTATCGTTACACCCCTATTATATACTATGCACTTTTTAGTAATTCTCAGTGTATATAGCCACGTTAGGAGTGGAAGACAATCATATGCATCTTCACTTCGAATGAAAATCTCACTGGTTTCCTTTACAGATTGTTTTGCTGGGTGACCACAAACAGATCCGGCCGATAGTGCAGTGTGCCCTAGTGAAAAAGATGGGCATGCAGCGGTCTCTGTTTGAACGCTACATGGATCTGGCCATAATGTTGGACACTCAGTACAGAATGGTAAGAAACAATCAACAGAATCTGAACAAAACTTTCTCATTTTGCTTTGATGTTTAACAAATGCACATGCATGTTAGCATGAAGAAATTTGCAGGTTTCCTTCAGAAGAGTTTTATGAGGGCAAACTGAAAACAGGAGCTGAACGAGGACCCCCCTTCCTTCTTAACAAGAACGGACTGCCAACGCCGATCTTGTTTGGCCACGTCCAAGGAGAAGAAGTCAGTTTAGTGGTATCTACAGAAAAGGGCAACGAGAACTCAATGGCCAACACTGAGGAGGCAGAGCAGGCTGTAAGTCCAATACTGCCTTCAGTTCACAAGCGCATAAGAACACCACAGCAATGCCAGAATTTTCCAATAGCTCCTACTCGTGTGTTGATTAATGAATCATGAAGAAAGCAATTTGATATTGATCCTAAGGTAGTTAAAGGCAGGGTAGGCGATTTGTTCCAGAAAATGTTTTTGTTATGCTGGTTGAAAGTCATTAAGTGGTCTAAGTAAGCAATAGTCGTGCCTAACAACGCCCTTCAACCGTGACTTATTCATGATATAGCACAAGCCTTGAGTACCTTATTGCTTTTATATAATGGTTACTGCACAATACAAATATTAAAGCCCCCCAAAAATATGCATCAATGCAACTTTCATGAAGTAAAATCACTAAAAGCCTTCCTTCCGCTTGAACAAATAGTCCCTGAGCGTGAACAGCAACAGAAGTTACATTATTTCGCCTTTAGATGGCGGCAAAAGACTTTATGAGTGAGTCAGTCAGCAAAGAGGACTTTTAAATTGAAAGGTTTGAAACTTGTTGTGAACACGGAGAAGCAAGACGCGACTGACTAGCGTGTGTCAGGGCACGGGAAAACCTACTTAAGTTGTATCATTTCATTAGCCCCGTTTACATGTAGCATTGTATTCCGATTATAACCAGTTTAAAAGTCCAATCAGAATGAAAATGCTCCATGTCAACAACTCAATCGGAATAAAAATGCTCAAACCGATTGAAATTTCAGTCGGATTGAAGGGGGTGGAATAAACCTTTTCATGAACCGAACAAATTAAAGATTACACCATGTAAACGAGCTGATCCGATTACTTTGAGTGAACGTCTTTCTGCGCATGCCTGGTTTTGCGCCAGATAATTCTGTCAGCTAACATAATGCCTTCTGTTTGTGACCCGATGCAAAAAACTATGCACGCTAACCATTATCATAGTAAACATGGTAAATATGAACGCTTAGAAATCAGCGAAATCAGACAAATCAAGAAATCAGACAAATCATGTTATCATAATCCTGTTTTTATTTTATCTGTCAGTAGCCTACGTCTCGTCTCTTTATACCGGACTATCCTCTTTATCTCTGACTGAAAATATAACTGTATCCTTCTGGGAGAGAGTGCTAAAGCTCCTCAGGTAATATTTTTGGTGGCATATTTGTAGAAATTACCATTCTTTCTAAATGTGATGTAAATATGTCCTGTAACTAGGCTACCAAATAAACAGAAACAGACGCAATAAGTTGCGTGTCCTATTTCTTTTGTGAAATAGACGTTCACAAACGTCATAAACGGTAAACCACTTTATTTCTGTGTGACTAATGTCAGAGATGATTGCTAATGTGCAATTTTGACACAAATTAATTCATTATGATCAATGTGTCGCTTTTCATTATAAACCTGTGGTAAAACATCGATTCTTGGTTTTTAAATATTCAATTAAACAACAATAATGCCAGCAAACGGTCGCTCTTGTTTTGCGATCACGCTGTTCCCAGTGATTTCTTTCTGATTAGTTTTCTGATAAAACTTCCATTTTGTTGGTGAAATGATGGGTTTGTGTGATGTTGTTCCAGAGAGGCGTGTTTCGGGCGTGTTTTAAGTGAAGCGCTGTGGAGCTTCTGGCCCGAGGCTATTAACCTGGCACGGCCCGTTTAAAGCCCTGGCTCGCACTGGCCCGACAGTGGAAACGCGGCTGTGATGCACCAATCTTGACAGGATTGAAAACGTGGGAAATAATGAGCTTCCAGATCCGGCAGACAAGTGTGCGCATGTCACAAAATGATTTCGATTGAAAGTGTCAGCACATGTAAACACCAGATCGGTTTAGATAACATCCCATGTAAACAGTCAACCGGAATCCGTCAATCAGAACGATCTTAATCAGAATAGCAAAAATGTGTGCATGTAAACGGGGCTATTGTTGCTTGTTCTTTGTAAAGCATCCTTGAGCCCTGGAAAGGCGCTTTATAAATAAAACGTATTATTATTATTGTCCAATTATTGCATTCGGACCAAATACAATGTCCTATACCTGCCTGTCAGCATATGAAGAGTTTAGATGCAAAAGCCTCTAAATGCCATCTGAAATTTTCTTATAGAATGATCATTTTTATCAAGCTTGTGTAATTTCAATTAAATGACAATTAATAGGTAATCTTCATTGCCATTTAAGTGAAATTATTGAATTTAAATATACGAGCTTGATAAAAATGATCATTCTATAAGAAAATTTCAGATGGCATTTAGAGGCTTTTGCATCTGAACTCTTCATATGCATTTCCATTTTCACATTTTCACGCTATGAAGAATTAGACAGGCGTCAGTCACTGAGTGCAGCAACCGAAACAGCAGCCGCCTTTTACAGTTCCTCCTGAACCTAAACAATAAGCTTATGCCGCGTTTACGCCATAACTACTGTAATCTGTAATTGTAAACCCGTGACGTTACACTCGGAGCAGTTCGTGACTTGAATGTATGCGTTTCAATGGCAACACTATGAACACCGAAATGAATCTGCAACAGTCATGTGACTGAAGTAAGAGCTCTGTAAGTTGTTTACGTTCAGTATTACTGTAATGTTATGCGTATTCACTTTGCCGACTCTGCTCTGGCTGTGTGTGTTCATGTGTTTTGAAGGAGGCGTGGCTTTGGAGACGTGGGTGGGATCTCGTGCTTTTAAAGCTAACTCGCTATTGCTAGCCTCTACAAAAATTGCCTATATCCTACCTTTAAGTATTGTGAGCATTCCTTGTAAGTGCAAACTCAGTGTGTGAAAATATGAAATTAGAAAAACATTATTATATTATTATTCTGAGCGGAATCACTTCAACACACCTCATACCATAAGCAGGAACTTCTTAGGAGAGCTTGAAGGCAGCATCAGTTCTGTAACGATAAATCACAGCATTCTCATAATATTCTCTTGCATGTGATTTATTTGTTTTCTCCAGGTTAATGTGGCACATCTGTTGATTAAATCACACGTACCACCTCAGAATATTGCAATTCTGACCCCATACAACGCACAGATGTCAGAGATCAAAAAGACAATGCAGAAGAGAGATATTACAAATGTCACCGTTTGCACAATTATGAAAAGCCAAGGTGTGTTATTCTGATTGCATCAATCTAGAGTTTTAAAATTCAATTCTGCTTGAATTTATGCTCAGTCTCTTCATTGATTTGAATCATCGATAGCTTTTGATTTTATTATCATGCATGTTTATTTTGGTTTTAATTGTTTTCCTTTTCTCTGTGTAAGCGCCTTTTGTAAAGCTCACTTTAAAGGCACTAAATAAAATAAAGTTATTATTATTATTATTCAGGGGGATAAGGTGGAACATGTGGGTTCAAGACTCGTTGTTTTTCCCCTTTGTTTCTGTTATTAACGAGTGGCATTAAAATACCTAAAAGTGTAACCCTTTAAGTGTACATTGCTGTGTGCAGGAAGCGAGTGGCCGTATGTGATCGTCTCCACTGTTCGTTCCTGCTCCGTATCTGACATAGAAAGCTACACACCAAGTAATGCCTGGCTAGGAAAAAGACTCGGATTCATCACTGATCCAAATCAGGTCAATGTTGCCATAACTCGTGCACAGGATGGACTGTGCATTCTGGGTAAGCAGTGATGACAAATTTTGTTTAAAAAAATTGTTGGTTACTCTTGATTTTAAGTGTAATTATACACTACCAGTCAAAAGTTTGGGGTCAGTAAGATTCTTTTATGTTTTTAAAAGAAGTCTCTTCTGCTCACCAAGGCTGCATTTATTTGATTAAAAATACAAAAACTGTAATTTTGTGAAATATTATTACAATTTAAAACAGCTGTTTTCTATGTGAATATATAGTGAAGTGTAATTTATTCCTGTGATCAAAGCTGAATGTTCAGCATCATTACTCCAGTCTTCAGTGTCACATGATCCTTCAGAAATCATTCTAATATGATGATTTGATGCTCAAGAAACATTTATTATTATTATCAATGTTGAAAACAGTAATTTATCTGTAATAGAAAGCTTTTGTAACACTAAACACTACCGTTCTTAAGTTTGGGGTCAGTAAGAAGTATTATTAATTTTTTTTTGGTGAAATAAATAAAATAAATCAATACTTTTATTCATCAAGGATGAATTAAATTGATCAAAAGTTACACTAAAGACATTTATAATGTTACAAAAGATTATATTTCAAATAAATGCTTTTCTTTTGAACTTTCTATTCATCAAAGAATCTTTTCAACATTGATAATAAAACCATAATGATAAATGTTTCTTGAGCATCAAATCATCATATTAGAATGATTTCTGAAGGATCATGTGACACTGAAGACTGGAGTAATGATGCTGAAAATACAGCTTTGATCACAGAAATAAATTACATTTTAAAATATATTAAAATAGAAAACAGTTAGGCTATTTTAAATTGTTATAATAGTTAACATTACTGTTTTTTTGTTTGTTGTATCTTTAATGCAGCCTTGGTGAGCAGAAGAGACTTGTTTTAAAAACAGTAAAAATCTTACAGATCCAAAACTTTTAATTAGTAGTGTATATTGTAAGTACTACTAATAATAGTCATATTCCCATTTTTGTTATCTCTTAGGTAATAGTGACCTGTTGAGATGCTGTAAACTATGGGACAGGCTCCTGAATCACTATTACAGGAAGAGCTGTGTGGTGAATCCAGCCAGTGACATTCAGGTCAAAGCTCCGCCGAAAGGAAGACGGAAACAGAAAAAGCTCTGAGTGTCACGGCAGTGGCGAAGGTCAAAAGAGGACACAAATGGCAATGGCATTTTAAAGAAGACCCTTGGCCGAAGTAAAAAAACAAAAGTGAATATACAGTACGGGCCAAAAGTTTGGAAACATTACTTTTAATGTTTTTGAAAGAAGTTTCTTCTGCTCATCAAGCCTGAATTTATTTGATCAAAAATACAGAAAAAAATGTAATATTGTGATATATTATTACAATTTAAAATAATTGGTTTTCAATTGATTATACTTTAAATTATCATTTATTTCTGTGATGCAAAGCTGAATTTTCAGGATCATTACTCCAGTCTATCACATGATCCTTTAGAAATCATTCTAATATGATGATTCATTATCAAAGTTGGAAACAGTTCTGCTGCTTAATATTTTTTCATAACCTGTGATACTTTTTTAGGATACTTTGATGAATAAAAAGTTTTTAAAAAAGAAGAAAAAAAGAAAGAAAAAAAAGAAGCAAATGTTTTAAAAATAGAAATCTTTTGTAACAACAATATACACGACTGGTCAGTCATTTGGGGTCAGTAATTTTTTTCTTTCTTTTTTTTTTTTGAAATAAATCAATACTTTTATTCAGCAAGGATGTGTTAAATTGATAAAAAGTGATAGTAAAGAAGATTTATATTATTAGAAAATATTTTTTTATTTTGAATAAATGCAGTTCTTTTTAACCTTTTATTCATCAAATATATCAGGCAGCAGAACTGTGTCCAACACTCATAATAAATCAGAATATTAGAATGATTTCTAAAGGATCATGTGATAGACTGGATGTCACATGTGACACTGAAGACTGGAGTAATGATCCTGAAAATTCAGCTTTGCATTACAGAAATAAATGATAATTTAAAGTATAATAAATTGAAAACCAATTATTTTAAATTGTAATAATATATCACAATATTACATTTTTTTTTCTGTATTTTTGATCAAATAAATGCAGGCTTGATGAGCAGAAGAAACTTCTTTCAAATACATTAAAAATAGTAATGTGTCCAAACTTTTGGCCTGTACTGTATATATATTTATTTTTTACATCATTTTACATTAAAAAACATATATATATATATAATAAAATATGTTAACTTAAAACTGCTAGAAAATCAAAGTCATAAATCTAAACAAGTTGTGTTCCAAACTTGCCAACAGAATGAAAGCCTAAAACAAAGATTGCATAATTTTATAGTTAAATAGCCCCGGTATTAAAAATTGGGGCACATTTTTGTCCTTAAGGTCTTGAGTGGAACTATTTTGTGTATCTAGTGCAAAATAGATTAATTAAAGGAAAAGGGGTGAAATAAAAATACACGTTTGTCTCAAAATGTATGCAGTTGGCAAAAAAAACTATAACCTAAACTGAAAAAGATGAACATTTCCATACAGATGCACAAGGGTTAAAGAATGATTCCTGAGTATTGGGACATTAAAATATAGAACGAAGAGAAGAGAAATAAGCCTTGTGTTGACCTCGTACATATCACCCACTGACCTTTACATTCTTTCAACTTAAATTAAAATGTAGGAAATTAAAATTTCTTTTATGATTCACTCGCCTTTATGTCGTTCCAAAACTTCTATGTATGACTTAATAAACTTTCATGTAAAATGTAATTTTTTCCTGAATTTTTCCTTTCTTTCTTTGCCAACAGGCTTACCGTACGAGTACACAGTGATAATAGCTAGATAAAGGCCATTGAAAAGGATCATATTTCTGTTTGTAGAGTTTCCCTAGAAATCAGTGGGAGTGTCAGTATTCTTTAACACTGTGTGTGTGTGTGTCACGGGTTTGCTGGATGCTGCAGTTACATGCATTGTGTTAGCTACAAATCACTTGTGTTTTCCCTTCCAGATTCCCTGGTGACTAACTTCAGCGTCTCATTAAACATGAGTTGTGTTGTGATGACTCTCTTTGGACACGCTACAACCGTCCAATCACAGACGGGAAGAAAAAAAACATAGCGATTGTTGTGATTGAGTTTGTCATCTGATACACACGTCTGTTTAGCATGTTATATTAAGAATGATATTTATGAAAAGAAATTCACATACAAGAATCAAACAGTTTTGATCAGTTTAATATATATATATATATATATAAATCTACATTTGGCAATTTGTCTATAGAGAAAATAAAAAAATAAAACCGTTATCATAAAATATTTTGTTCAGAAAAAAATATTGGCATCGTTAAACGAGTAGGCTATAGGTATGAATATAGAAATAACATCTCAACAGATTTCCTGATAACTACGTAACTTCAACAGAACAGCAGGTCTTGCTCTCCGGGGAGCTTGAGGTTAGAGGTTAGAGGTCACTGGTATCCAGGAGGCTGGTAGCCCATATTGCTGGCTTGAGTCGGCTGGTTGAAGGCTTGCGGCTGCTGGTTGAAGGCTTGCGGCTGCTGGTGAACTGTGTGTACGGTGGGGTTGATGACCACTAGATTGTGTCGACGAGCCTTCAGCTCTCTGGCCATCTGACACCACACACACACCGTGCAGCAGGTCACCGCACAGCAGTCGTCCTGAATCGAACCCTTCAGGAGAGAAAACACAATCAATTTAATGTGACGTGAAACTGAGGCCTTGTTTACACCTGGTATTAAGATGCGTTTTGGTCGATCGGATCACAAGTAGACGAGAGAGACACGTTCCCGTTTACTGGTGTTTTAATCCGACTCTTTTGTCCACTTTCAACCACTTCTGTCCTGATTTCTTCAAGGGGAGGGTCTATGGGCGGGAAATGTTGTGTTTTTTCAGATCTTTCGATCTAATGGACAAAATAAGCTTGTGTAATTTAAATATGAACGCGACGGGAGACGACAGAAAAACACACAGAGAGCATCAGCTTTAGTTTCTGCTCTGACAGTCACAAGACCAGCCGGACGCTGTGAGTGTGTGTTAGACATCAGGAAGGGTGAGAGAACATTGTGCTTGGTACGTTTTTGATCTTCAAACCAAACTTGGGTCTTCAGTCGAGAAAGTTTAAATACCGCCTGTCTAGCCGCTTCCCATGATGTTACGCATGAGGTCAGTAGACGGAGAGAAGACGGTCTTCTGTGGCTGTTTGAACACATTCGTCCACATGAGCGTTTACACTACGAAAGCAATCCGGTCGAATGTGTTTTCAACTCCCTCTGGAAGTTAAAGGGATGGAGTAAAATCAACCGAGGGTCCTTTGCACCATGACCTCGAGCCAAACACCTTATTAAATTTAAACATTATTAAAGTTAGAGCTTATTTAGAGATATCAGCCGAATGGCTTAGTGCAGGCGCTAATGGATCCAAGGCTGTATCTCGTAAATTACCCCACTAATAATGCCCAGAATGGTACCAGACTTCTACAGAAGTACAAATAGGTTCTGTACTCATAAAACAAGTTTACTTGCTACCGCTCATGCTACCGCTAACCCGGACGTCGACGTCACTTCAGTGATTTGGGAAAAGCATGTAAAAGTCCTGACAGAAAGCCAGTTTATCCATTTTTTTTTTTTTTAAGTGTTAACAACTTAGTGTTAACCAATAAGTGTTAACACTACATCCTTATGCATCGCTTTCTGCCAGGACTTTCACGTGCTTTTACCAAACCACTGAAGTGACATCGACGTCCGGGCTAGCGGTAGCCTTAGCCATCAGGCAAGTGTTATTTAAATAAACTCCTGATGTACTTACAAACTTTCCAATGCCTCGTTTTATGAGTACAGAACCTATTTGTACTACTGTAGATTAGAAGTTTGGTACCATTCTGGGCATTATTAGTGGGGTAATTTACGAGATACAGCCTTGGATCCATTAGCGCCTGCACTAAGCCATCCGGCTGATATCTCTAAATAAGCTCTAACTTTAATAATGTTCAACCAAGGGAAAAGGTTGATTTTACTCCGAACCATCCCTTTAAATTCAGTCAAAGCTCAAATGTACATTTTAAAGGGATACTCCACTTTTTTTGGAAATGGGCTCATTTTACAACTCCCCCAGAGTTAAACAGTTGAGTCTTACCATTTTCGAATCCATTCAGCCGAACTCTGGGTCTGGCGGTACCACTTTTAGCATAGCTTAGCATAGATCATTGAATCGGACAGGACCATTAGCATCTCTCTCAAAAAAATGACCAAAGAGTTTCGATATTTTTCCTATTTAAAACTTGACTCTTCTGTAGTTACATCGTGTACTAAGACCGACGGAAAATGTAAAGTTGCGATTTTCTAGGCTGATATGGCTAGGAACTATACTCTCATTCCTGCGTAATAATCAAGAAACTTTGCTGCCGTACCATGAGTCCAGCAGGCGTAATGATATGACGCAGTGCCTGAAAATAGGTCTAATAGGTTAGACAAACTTAGTCCCGGTCACGTTGGAAGTTACCGAGCTGGGGACTATTTTCAGGCGCTGCGTCATATCATTACGCCTGCTGGACTCATGGTACGGCAGCAAAGTTTCTTGATTATTACGCAGGAATGAGAGTATAGTTCCTAGCCATATCAGCCTAGAAAATCGCAACTTTACATTTTCCGTCGGTCTTAGTACACGATGTGAAGAGTCAAGTTTTAAATAGGAAAAATATCGAAACTCTTTGGTCATTTTTTTGAGAGAGATGCTAATGGTCCTGTCCGATTCAATGATCTATGCTAAGCTATGCTAAAAGTGGTACCGCCAGACCCAGAGTTCGGCTGAATGGATTCGAAAACGGTAAAACTCAACTGTTTAACTCTGGGGGAGTTGTACAATGAGCCTATTTCCAAAAAAAGTGGAGTATCCCTTTAAAGCTACAGTGTTTTTTTTAAAAGCAAGTTTCTAACACATTGTTATAAAAGCACTACAACGTTTTTCCGATTCGTAAAAATAAACTCAGTTCATTTTGGTAATTTTATACATTTAACAGCAGTAGTTTTATTTATCATAGAATCCTGAAAAAATGTATCACGGTTTCCATTAAGCAGCACAACTGTTTTCAACATTGATAATTATTAATCAGAAATGTTTCTTGAGCAGCAAATCCTCATGTTAGAATGATTTCTGAAGGATCATGTGATCGGCTGGGAGTAATGATGCTGAAAATGTATTTATATTAAACAGTGATAATTGTATTACAACATAGTAATTACCCTAATCTGGTATCTCTCTCTCATACTGCTCCTCATGGCGAATGTAATAGGATGCAAAATGCCTCCGAAGCAAATCTCCAGCAGGGGGAGACAGAGACACTCTCCAAAATCCTCGCTGGTCTTACACATGAGGCAGTAGCTGCAGAATAAACCACAGCAACCTGCCACAGGAACACAGATGTCAACGCACATCGAATTAGTTATGCTTTCATTTCATCCGAAATCTCACATCCTCAAACTCCAGACAGCAACATGACGCAAATTGATGTTTATTTTACACATTCCTCAGGTGTGCTTAACTCTACAGTAGCCTATCCTATTCCTCTCTCTCCACCAAACACTTACAGATGCCCATGTCGTCGCAGCAGTCACACACTCCTGTGCTCCACATGTTTTGCTTGAAGTTATCAGGGGCCAGAATCATGGCTGACTGGACACTTACAGTTGATTGTGCCATGATTATCACTCAGTGATCTGTGAAAACACATGGAAAAATCCACAGACAAGTGAGAATGCTTGTCAATAGATTTTATTTATTTACAGAGGCATGTTTTTAAGCACATGTAGATTTATATTTTTCATTTGAATACTACTACTAATAATAATAATGATTAGTAGTATTTGTAGGAGCTAGTTAAATTGACTTGTAAATACACAATTCAGCACGGTCTCTCGTACCCTTATTGCTTTTATACAACAGTTACCACATAACACAAATATTTAAACCGAATATATATATATATATATATATATTATAATATATTTTACTTTTTAAAGTAAAATAAGTAAATCCCATCCTTCCGCCAAAAAAATAGTCCCTCCCTAACAGTCACCGTAAAGTGATTAAACGGCAAGAGTGTTGTCTCTTCTGCTCACCAAGGCTGCATTTATTTGATTAAAAATACAAACAAAAACAGTAATATTGTGAAATATTATTCCAATTTAAAACAGCTGTTTTCTATTTTAATATATTTTAAACTGTAATTTATTCCTGTGATCAAAGCTGTATTTTCAGCATCATTACTCCAGTCTTCAGTGTCACATGATCCTTCAGAAATCATAATAATATGATGATTTGATGCTCAAGAAACATTTATGATTATTATCAATGTTGAAAACAGTTTTTTACATTTTTATTTCATGATGCTTTGATGAATAGAAAGTTCAAAAGAATCAAAAAGTTATCTGAAATCTAAAGCTTCTGTAACATTAAACACCACCGTTCAAAAGTTTGGGGTCAATAAGAATTTTATTTTTATTTTTGGGGGAAATAAATAAAATAAATCAATACTTTTATTCATCAAGGATGAGTTAAACTGATCAAAAGTTACAGTAAAGACATTTATAATGTTAGAAAATATTATATTTTAAATAAATGCTGTTCTTTTGAACTTTCTATTCATCAAAGAATTTTGAAAAAAAATTGTACACAACAGTTATCAACATTGATAATAATAATAAACGTTTCTTGAGCATCAAATCATCATATTAGAATGATTTCTGAAGGATCATGTGACACTGAAGACTGGAGTAATGATGCTGAAAATCCAGCTTTGATCACAGGAATAAATTACAGTTTAAAATATATTAAAATAGAAAACAGTCATTTTAAATTGTCATAATATTTCACAATATTACTGTTTTTTTGTTGTTTTTTAATCAAATAAATGCAGCCTTGGTGAGCAGAAGAGACTTCTTTTAAAAACATTAAAAAATCTTACTGACCCCAAACTTTTGAACGGTAGTGTATATATATATTAACTATATACATATATATTGATTTTTCCTCACACATACGCTTATCTCTCTGCATGTTAAAACGTTCGTTTCCGTCTGGTAAATTAGTTTAAATCAGATCTGTTCACTGTACAGACTTCGAGAGTTCGTCTAAGAAGCGGCACTAACCATGCATCAACCGCATGAGAAGAGTTTTGATTGAAGTAAAGGTGCAGGAAGTTGAAAACTCCCGTTGTAAATGCAACGCACATAAAAAATAAAAAATAAAAAAAAAATAAATAAAAATCATTTACATTTATTCATTTTGTATTTGAGTAATGTATGCATAATAAAATTATACTTTTTTTTTCCAGAAAGCTTGTTTAATTTCAGTTTGATAATATTATTTCTATTTTTTAATGCAATTATTTTTTGAGATTTATTTGTTTATTTTTGTGTGTTTTTTTTAAACGTTTAAATTACTAGATTTGATCAATAAATAATAAATAAATAGTCATGTAAGCACATTCCTCACATTCTTTCAACTTAAATTCAAAATAACTCACAATTTCAAACATAACCCTTTTAATTCAGCTCAAAATATCTTACATTGCGTGCCTTTACCGACCGCTTGAGGAAAAAAAAAATTGCCTTATATCACTATTTGGAGCAAATGAGCTGTTTCCCCCTGGGTCCTAAAGCCAGTTTCTCTTAGGATGCATTCAGATACACATGTAGACATTATAAAATATTTTTTGGTAAAGTTTTTGCATTTTTAGGTTATTCTATGTGTACTGAAGCATCCCATTCATTCCTAAGGGGGTCAGATTTGTTACTTTTTTTAAATTTCAACCACAAAACTCTTCGAATACATAAAAAAAGTGTGTATTCGTGGTTCAAGTGCGACAAAAGTCCTGCGGTCTTGCACCTGCACCCCTCTGATGAAAACTTATAGGCTATAGCATGTACAAAAAAATCATATGAGCCCAGAATATGAACGCAACGTGTTTAATTATAGCCTACACGTTAAGCATTTTCCTCCCATAGAAAACCATTATAAGAACGCTTAATGTGGCTTAATGCAGATTAGAATGTCCCCTTATTATGTCAAAATAAAGAGATTTTATGTCGAAATAAGGAGATATTATGTTGAAATAAAGACTTATGTCAAAATAGCTATATATTATGTTGAAATAACGAGATATTATGTTGAACGACTTAATATCTTGGAATAACAAGATACTTTTTATTTTTTTATCATGCGGTTCAGGTCTTCCATAGAATACAGCCTGAATATAATTGCTTCCAGAAATAATTTTTGGGGGTGCTTTGGTCTTTCCTGGGGTGCTGAAGCACCTGCTAGCCCCTCCCTAGCACCGCCCATGATTATGATTGCAAGCATTATCAATATATCTCAAAAATGTGATGTGCCGTCAAAAGTCCCAATGTGTAGGCCCTATGCTGTTTATACGAGTGTTCTCGTATAAACATATCTCGTAGCACCCCAAATCTACAACATCTTCCCGAGCCCCGTTTTGCTGAATTAGGAACAAATACTACTCTATTTTCTCAAGTGAACTAAACAGTAGAGAAAGACAACATGTGTATCAGTATCAGTGTATTGGATCCGTGCATCAAGTCTTAAAGAGACAGCAGCTATAATTATAATTACTATTATTATTTTGTGTTGTCCTGTTTCATCCGGTAACATAAACCATGTAGTCTTCCTCTAAATGAAGTCAAGCTATTTAAACAGTAAACATGATTTGAGAGCTTAGTTCGTGTTTGAATGTATGAGGCGCTTCCACATGGACTTAATAGTTTGTCTTGATCGATGCAAGAGCAAGAGCTGTATTATATCTGTGTATTAGCTCTTAAAGAGACAGCAGCCTAATATTTCACCTGCTGTCTGCGATTTTAATACCCTGGTTGACACCGGACCCTTCTCAGTTGTAACTGAGAGTGGGTCTGGGTAAGGTTCATTCACAGCCCATTTCCAAAGGGGCGTCACCAACGGACGTCGCTCAAATGCCTCTGGGCGCATTGGATTGACCTAAAACCAATCAGAGCGATGAAGGAGATGACGTATGCAGAGCTGCTGGTGACCGCTTCAAATTAATTCTTCGTTGTCAGTGCCAATTTGTAGAGCTGAGAGTCCAAGCTTGGTCGCTTCCTTGACCTGATCCTCCATGAGGGCTACCAACGGAGAAATAACCATTACCAGGGGGCTCTCGCTAAGACCCATTCGTTTAGCCACCAACGGGGCAAGCTGGTATATCAGACTTTTGCCGAATCCAGTCGGCAAGACCGCAAACAACATCTTTTTTAGATATGAAGGCTTCGAGTGTTGTTCTTTGCTCGGTTTTTAACAAAAAGGAAACGTTCAAATCGCTTAAAACAGACGCGATAGCTGATTCGAACGAGTGATATTCCGGATGTTCCACGGCGGCAGCCATCTTTGTTATGTACAAAATCTGCTTCAACGTCGCTGCGCTATCATCATCGTGTGAAGCCCGCCTCAACGTTTGTGATTGGTGCCTCGATTTGGAAAAATTGGAATTGGGCTTGAAAGGGCTCCTGGCCAGACGGACTTGCAGAGCAAATCTCAAATTTGCCGGAAGTTCGTCAGGGTTTTCAGAGGCTATTATTTTAATGTTAAAGGAACCGTATGTAAGATTGTGGCCAAAACTGGTACTGCAATCACTTTCAAATTACTGTAGAGCGCTGTATCCCCTCCCCCTCCCCCCTGACTCGAGGTTGCCAGATAGGCTGCAGGATCCAGCACGAACGTTTGTAGCTGCAGCTGTGGTAACTAGAGCAGAGCTGGCAACCCGGATGCCGAAACACTACTGACTTCGTGATTGGTAGATAGCCGGAGGGTGGAGCATCAGGCCAAAACACAACATGACAACATCAACATCAGTTGAGGGCTGCAACTTCACTTTTAAATGACTATCCTGGCTGGACTACTGTTGTCAGTGATATAAGTATTTGAAATGAACATGATCTTAATGTCTAGTGACATATCAGGGCCATTTTATGATTAATTGAAATACATTTCTTACATACGGTTCCTTTAATCAAACAAAAAAGGACAAAGAAAAACTGAATAACTTTTGTAGCTTTAACTTTAATAAGGATTAATCCGTTTAATTTGTACAGTGAAGACTATCCAGTTATTTTACATTTGGTTATTCAATCTCTATATCTGAAAACTATCCGTTTTATAATCATTATTATTATACTTTATAATACGTTTTCCTGTTTCAATTTAACCTGAACATGCCACATAAAAGGGGACACTTTTTAAACCTGTTCTGATGAATTACTATTTTGTGTTATCATGGCCTAAACCCATACAACAGGGAATGATATTTCTACTATAAATATACTTGTTGCTAGCAGACATTAGGTTACATAGACTTTCTAACCCATCTAAAGTTGTTTTACATAATTTTACATTCTAGTTGGACTATGAGCTTAAAATCACTGCCCCACTTTACAAGACAAAACAAAATGAATGAATAGCAGAGCTAAACTGTGTTGAAAGAGCATAATAACATTAAAATCACACTGGATATTGTTTTAAAGGTTATAGCATCACAAAAAAACTCAAAGGCCGAGAGTAAAAACAGTTATCTGTGCATCTACCAAAACCTGTCCCATTTTTGCATAGCTCACACAATCTAAAATCTAAAAACCAAAATTTGTAGGCTCCTGAGTCAGTTGTATAGCAAGTCTAGACAGGTTTGTGAACAGAGAGGATTTAAATTGCATCACATTAATGGATACGACCATGATGTATTATATCCACTACAATCAGAGATCACGGTGAAACTCGAGCCGGATCGAAAGAGAAAAATCTCTTCTCCACCCGTAGGGACGGTCAGGTCACTTCCTCACCCCGGCACGGGGAACACAATGCAAATTCCCACACCCTTTATTCTGGTAAAGAGCATCAGCGCATAATACGAGGAAGGAAAAAGTGATGTAAAATCATGGAGCAGAATGGCTGCCAATGTCCACAGAACAACATGAAATGAAAGGACGTAAGTGAGGTCAGGGAAACTGGATTTTCATATATTTCCCATCTTATTTTACTTGTAAATACCCTCCAGGTTCTCCAGGATGCAAAACGTTCATCATAAAGCATTAGTCACGGCTGTAAAAACAAGTGCTATAGAAACCCTAGAGGATGTGATTTTTTTTAAATATTTTTTTTAAGTATTAAGGAGTGCTACTGTCATTTACAAAAGCTGCAGTGTCTGAACACGCATAAACTAACACTAAATGAGAAACATTACACTTCTAGACAACTTTGTTGATGTGTAAAAGCTCATTTAAAAGCAAAAAAGTCCTAAAACATTTTTTTTTAAATACTCTTACAAAAAGTCATGAGATACAGGAACAGTTCAGAAAAGCAATACCACATAAAACAAGCGATGCAAATATTTGCAGAAGTGTAGAAAACGGTGTACTTGCCCAAAGCCTGGTCTTCAGAGGGTGTGTGTGTGTGTGTGCGTGTGTGAGAGACGTTTGTGTCGACGCTCTGCTGTTCACGGGGGTGGGGGGAGGAAACCAAAAAGCCATTGTGACCACAGGTGAGTATACGTCACACACACCCTTCCCTTCACCATCATCAGTGCAGCGCAATAGTAGAAAAACAGGTGCATTTCTGTTGAGATCAAGCAATTAAAAGACACTGACCATCATTAGACATTGTTATTCATCCTGAATACAAACCAGTTAACAATGACATTTAGAAAAGTTGATATTATGATCATGTAATGCTATATATATGTGCATTCATCTTCACAGTGTTTACATGCTTTAGACACTGTTTATCATGGTGCACTGAGGTTCATAATAAATCTTAAAACCCTCACTCATCATTGTGTGTTGTATGCTCGGGTTGGATGGTTTGCTTTGTCCATCCGAAGACAAAAAAACACTGGCATGTTTTTATTTATAAATCTATCCTGGGTCTACTTCCGTCATATCGTTATACTACATCTGTGAACAGTGTGTTTGTAGCTATAGCCTATACGGTCCCAGGAATTATTCTTACTGTCTGTTCCAGTGGTACGTACTGACAGAGGTGGACAGTAACTAAGGACATTTACTTGAGTACTGTTCTTAACTACACTTTTTGAGTAACTGTACTTGGGTATTATTTTTTTCTGGAAACTTTTTACTTTAACTTCACTACAGTACATTTGAAAGACAAATATTGTACTTTTTACTTCACTACAATTCTGTCAAGGTCCTTGGGTAGAATAAAGCAATAAGCCCCGCAAAGCCGTGTTTTATAAACAAAATGTTTAAATAAAATAAATATGAAAATGAATATTTTTGTGTCTTTTTTTTATTATTTTTAGTTTATTTACCCCCTTAGCTGTTCTAAATTCACTGTAAAACACGGCTTTTACAAGGGGCTTATTGCTTTTATAAAACGGTTACTCCATAAAATAGTCATTTTAATATTTATTTTATTCATAAAATAAACACCAGCAACAAAAAATATGTAAGGGATAATGTAGAGGTTGTTATAGCGAATACAACCCCGACAGGCTGATCAGGACTTGAATCCTTGGTCGCTATAACAACCGCTTATCCCCTACATTATCCCGCTTATTATTACATGGCTACCTGCCAAATAAATCAATAATTTGACACAAAATACTGATTTAAAAAGGAGTTTATTATCATGTAATAACATGGCTTGGTTGAATTCTAATGTAGAATGCGGTCTGTTATTTCTTGATAACCCACCGTTGCCATGAAAAACAGAGCGTTGCTATGGACGCAGGATTCTAACCATAGAGACGGAATGGATTATTTTCTTTAGCGGAAGCAATACAATCGTTTTTGTAAACTCCTTTTAAAATTTTACGTTGAAACTTAGTGAGCTGGTTTCATTGGACAAACGATTTGGAGAATGAAACATTGGGCTGTAGATGTTTTAACTAGTTATGTATTGATATTGAAATTTTGCTTGTGTGTGTATATATGTGCATGTATTGATGGATGTTAGGCTATCTGTTAAACTCAAACGAGCTGTGTCGGTCAGTCTTGGCCAGAACGCTCTTGTAAAAGAGATTCTTAATCTCAATGTGCTTCTTTTCCTGGTAAATTAAAGGTTATAATAATAACAATAATATGAAAAGCTATTTGTAAAAGGTATTATTTGCATAGTAACCCCCCACACACATCCTGGAACAGAACCGGTTTGCAGGCACTGAGCAGAATAAAGGATTGCTAAACAAATGTACACAGTAAACACACAGACTGAGTCGGCTCCGGTAACAAAACACATTGTCAATCGCATGTGACGTCTGATGCCGGGATCAGGTTCTGATCCTCTATTATGAGCTTTAGCATTTATACACGCAAACACAATCCCTATTATAATTCCTCTTAATGAAGTCAAGCTATTTAAAAATTAGCCTGAACATGATTTGAGAGCTTAGTTTGTGTTTGAAGGTACGAGGCGCTCCCACATGGACTTCATGGTTTGTCTTGGTCAATGCATTGCCTAATATTAAATTAATCTAGCATAAAAACTAGGTAGTTTTAAACACAACCAAAAGCATTATTTAACTATGCCCAGCATTTAGGTCATAATCTTGTAAATTAATGATTTCCCTCCTAATAAATGTTTTTTTGTTGTTTTTTTAAAGAAGAAAACTGCAGTGAAAAGACACTACAACAACTGGCATTTGCCAAGCTAAACCACTCAATCCCATTGATAATATATATATATATATATATATATATATATAGAGAGAGAGAGAGAGAGAGAGAGAGAGAGAGAGAGAGAGAGAGAGAGAGAGAGAGAGTTGGGGGTAATGTATGGCAAGTAACTTGAGTTATGTAATCAGATTACTTTTTCCATGTAACTAGTAAAGTAATGCATTACTTTTTAAATTACAACAAACTATATGAGATACTGTTTCAAATAAGCAATGCAAGCTACTTGTTTTCCCATGTATTGACTTAAATGATTGAGAGTAAATGCCGAGACGTTGCACATGAACATGAGGGTTTACTGTAGTTCAAGAGTAAATGTGAGAATTTACTCCTCTCACTTGCACAAAACAGGGGAAAACAGTGTTCCTCAAAAAGAATAAAAACAGTAAAATTGAAACTCAGAATATTACGTAATACGTATTACATAATACAAATATATGTATTCAGCAATGTCTTTGCTGATGACATTCGATGATCCAATTCAAAATACCAGTAAGCTAAAATGACTTTAGATGAACACTTTCTTCTTCTGTGACGTCTACTGTACAGACGTGAAGTTATTAATTTCACTCCTGGTGTGAAAAGGCCTTTATACAGTGGGATTTAATGCATTTTATTGCATGACATAAGTATTTGATCACCTACCAACCAGTAAGAATTCCGGCTCTCACAGACCTGTTAGTTATTCTTTAAGAAGCCCTCCTGTTCTCCACTCATTACCTGTATTAACTGCACCTGTTTGAACTCGTTACCTGTATAAAAGACACCCGTCCACACACTCAATCAAACAGACTCCAACCTCTCCACAATGGCCGACACCAGAGAGCTGTGTAAGGACATCAGGGATAAAATTGTAGACCTGCACAAGGCTGGGATGGGCTACAGGACCATAGGCAAGCAGCTTGGTGAGAAGGCAACAACTGTTGGCGCAATTATTCGAAAATGGAAGAAGTTCAAGATGACGGTCAATCTCCCTCGGTCTGGGGCACCATGCAAGATCTCACCTCGTGGGCATCAATGATCATGAGGAAGGTGAGGGATCAGCCCAGAACTACACGGCAGGACCTGGTCAATGACCTGAAGAGAGCTGGGACCACAGTCTCAAAGAAAACCATTAGTAACACACTACGCCGTCATGGATTAAAATCCTGCAGCGCACACAAGGTCCCCCTGCTCAAGCCAGCGCATGTCCAGGCCCGTCTGAAGTTTGCCAATGACCATCTGGATGATCCAGAGGAGGAATGGGAGAAGGTCATGTGGTCCGATGAGACAAAAATAGAGCTTTTTGGTCTAAACTCCACTCGCTGTGTTTGGAGAAAGAAGAAGGATGAGTACAACCCCAAGAACACCATCCCAACCGTGAAGCATGGAGGTGGAAACATCATTCTTTGGGGATGCTTTTCTGCAAAGGGGACAGAAGACTGCATCGTATTGAGGGGAGGATGGATGGGGCCATGTATCGCGAGATCTTGGCCAACAACCTCCTTCCCTCAGTAAGAGCATTGAAGATGGGTCGTGGCTGGGTCTTCCAGCATGACAACGACCCGAAACACACAGCCAGGGCAACTAAGGAGTGGCTCCGTAAGAAGCATCTCAAGGTCCTGGAGTGGCCTAGCCAGTCTCCAGACCTGAACCCAATAGAAAATCTTTGGAGGGAGCTGAAAGTCCGTATTGCCCAGCGACAGCCCCGAAACCTGAAGGATCTGGAGAAGGTCTGTATGGAGGAGTGGGCCAAAATCCCTGCAGCAGTGTGTGCAAACCAGGTCAAGAACTACAGGAAACGTATGATCTCTGTAATTGCAAACAAAGATTTCTGTACCAAATATTAAGTTCTGCTTTTCTGATGGATCAAATACTTATGTCATGCAATAAAATGCAAATTAATTACTTAAAAATCATACAATGTGATTTTCTGGATTTTTGTTTTAGATTCCGTCTCTCACAGTTGAAGAGTACCTATGATAAAAATTACAGACTTCTACATGCTTTGTAAGTGGGAAAACCTGCAAAATCGGCAGTGTATAAAATACTTGTTCTCCCCACTGTATTTGCCAAAAAAAAATTGTTATTAGCCCTCGCGTGTCGGTCAAAAATGATTGAATTTGTTTTATTTCAATGAAATGATTGTACTATTTTATATTCTGATTGTGTTCTTATTTTATTTAATATTTAGTGTTTTTATGGTTCTTAGTTCATGTAAACTAATGTAGTTAACTAATGAACCTTATTGTAAAGTGTTAGCAACACATCTATGCATATCAACATTTGGTATCACAGTTGTTTTTACTCTTTTTTTATTATTTTGTTATTACTTATTTTACTTATTACTTATTTTGTTATTATTTTTTTTTATTTTAGTTTATTGCCAAAAAAAACCCTCAAATTGAGGGGTTTGATTTATTTAGGCCAGTTCACAAAACAGCAGTTAATATTGTATTTAGTCTGACGAAAAAAGAAAAAAAAAGATATATTGCTTCTTTAAGCGTGTCACAGGTGTTTTGTACCTACTTTTTTGGAAAGAGACAATAACAAACCAGATTGCAGAGAAAAGACAAGAAAAACTGCACACAGGTGTCATTCCAGAAATAATTTATTTCACTTCCATTTTAATCTTTTTTGTTTTTCAACGATGTGGAAAGTACAACCAAAAAAAAAAAAAAGAAAAGAAAAGAAAAGAAAAGGGAAAAAAAAACCTTTGAGAACAGGAACTGAGATGACGAAATAAAGTGAAGCAACGGTCCCTTCCCCTTTACCCATGACTAACGTTTGATCGGCTTCTCCGCCACCCCAGCAGAGACAGAAGAGGCCCAAACTTCATACCACCAAACTGGAGTGCATTACATTACAATGCTCTCGGATGCGTGTGTGTGTGTGCGTGCGTGCGTGTGTGTGTGTTTAAACTAAAGCATCAGTCTCGGTGTTACAGGCTTCATCTTCTCAGAGAGCCTTCTAGACCATCCACACCAGACCGGAAGCTCTCAAGAGTGTGTGTGTGTTTCTTTCCACGCTCACACACATCCTGCCTTCCTTCCACCAGAAGCTTTGCTGGGGAAACACATGCTGAAAACCTAGAAATTAATCAACACTGTGAACCTGCCAGCTAGTTCATTTACGTGTCTCTCTCTAGTTCTGTGTTTGGACACTTGTGCCACTTTTCCTCCATTTCAACTGAAGAGACCGAATCCATTCGGGATTCTCATGGGCTGTCTCTTGGATCATGTGACGCTCCTCTCAATTTATATGCTCATAACGTACAATCGGGGACACACTCGTACACACAAACACACATTAAACGGCTTTCAAATAACGCCTTGACCTTGGACAAACATCCTAATTTCATGTTTGGCATTAATCTTTCTAACCCCTCTTATTCTGCATAATCCTATCATTTCCTCACACAAAATAAAACACCAAACAAACAGGAACCATCTACCTCATCTCATGGACAACGCAAATATTAAGGAAAAACAGAAAATACTCAAGTTTTTTTTTCTTTTTTTTTTTTCTAATTCAAGGCACAATGTCTCTCCGTCTTGCCCTTAAACTCAGAGTACCACAGACTCAGCTGTCAATCACTCGCGAGAGGCTCCGCCTTCAACCCGTCGCCTCTCCGCTAGCTCCGCCCTCGTTTAGCTAACACTGTTTCAGAGATGCGTCTGTTCGGGAGTGTTTTCACAGTCCCACACCAGTGAGTACAAACAAAACAAAAACAAATAATGACAGCAACGACAACAGAAAAAAAAAAAGAAAAGAAAAAATATCTAAAATAAAACCCAAATAGTCACGTCCTGTTTTCTGTGTTATGTCAGAAATTTAAGTCATATCCATCAGCTCATTTTTGGCAAGCTTGTCTTAAATATGCACTAAGTACTGATAGATAGGATAAACATACACCGTTATGTGTGGTTTTAAGTAGATGCGTTTGTCATTTTTTTTGTATCATTTTCTTCTCATAGACTTGTATGAATTCAAGGATTTTAGTCGATTTTCATTCGTCAGTTTAAAGGTTTACGTGAATGCAAGCAGGAACAGAGTTTGCCGTGGTGTCTTGCTTTAGACGTGGGCGAGATGAGTTTTACGAGACGCCGTTCACCAGGGCCACGGCCCCCCCGGCCGATGCCACGCCGTTACTCGGGGAGCGCTTGGAGGGAGTCAGCTCTTCCTTACTCACGCTAGTCCCGTTTTCCTGATGGAGAGACAATGAGATGCAGTTGAAGACTCTGTTCTGTGCATAATCCTCATGAAACTGTCCTTTTACGGACGGTAAAAGCTGCTGCTCTACACACACACACTCTTGTACATCTGTCTTTATGAGGACATTCATTGACACAATGCAATCTCTAGCCGCTTACCCTAACCTTACCCATCACAACTAAGTGCCCAACCCGACCCCTGACCCTAAACCTCATTATAACCTTATCCCTAAAACCAAGTCTTGACCCTCAAACAGGCCTTTAAAGGGTCTCAGAAAGTGAGGACCGGCCAAAATGTCCTCACTCCAATGGTCTAAAACTCAAACTGGTCCTCACAAAGATAGTTGTACACACACACACACACACACACACACACACACACACACATACACACACACACACACACACCTAATCACAAAGACTGGCATTTATTGAAATAGGCGCATCCGAGTGAAGTGGTACTTTAAAATAAAGCTGTTATTATTATATTTTTTCTTAAATACATTTTTACATTTACATTTTTAAAAACATTGTTTTGTTTTTTGATATTTAGGTTTTATTAGGGTTCTATTAATATTTAGAATAAGCTTATTAAATTTTAGGTCAAATTTATTTTTATTTTTTAATCAATTAATTGCGATTAATCACATCTAACAAAAAAGCTTCATTAACAGTAATGTTTTTAATAGTTTTAGTTAATAACCCCGATAATAACCATAATAATTATCATCATTGCTAAATTGTGCAGCCATACAACAGCCATACCTGTAACTTTTTTCTTTAAATAATAATAATAATAATAATAATAACAACAACAATATGCTGAGGGGTGTGTTTAGTGTTGTAGTTTTGTCAGACCTTGGGATGGGACACGAGCTGCGTCGCCGCCTCCTTCCCTGGGAGATTCTGTCTGCTCTGGGAATCGGCACGAGAGATGAAGTCAGCAACAGAAACTATATCAACACAGAGAGAAATAGATGGGGGGAAAAAACAGAAAGAGATCAAACAAGTGGAGCAAACCCAAAACCTACAGCATGAAAACTGATCTCACATGTTGACCATGACTGTGAAATTAACATCAGCAAAATCCACAATCTAAAGATGACCATAGTGATGTGGTGAGACCCAGGCAGACTCTAAAGATGACCATAGTGATGTGGTGAGACCCAGGCAGACTCTAAAGATGACCATAGTGATGTGGTGAGACCCAGGCAGACGGGCAGAGATTATGGCAGAGATCAAATTTTAATAAGGAATAAATTTGATTAAAATGTTAAATTATAGAGACAAACAAATGAATTGAATAAATATTAAAATTGTAAATGGCAAATAAGTTTCAAGATAACAAAAAATAAATCTAAGTTTAAAATCTAAAGTAGCGTATGTATCAAATGAAGTTTGTGAAGATCAGAGTGCAGAGGAAGAACGGCCCAAAAGAAGATGCTAGCAGAGTATCAGTATCAGTAACAGGGAGGGACTGGGAAAAGTAAATTTCTCTTGTAACCATTTAATGACGCACTCAAGACAACACATCCTCCAGCAGCTCTGACTAGTTCACCACGGTCTTCGCAAGCAGCCGCGCTTCTGGCTCATCTGGTGCCCTAGGCCTAGCCCAAATAACACGAGCGCTCTCAGAATAACTTAATTGTGGTTTCAACACCTTTAAGAGAATAATTCTCTCATCTCATGGAAACATATTTTAATACCAGGGTACATCCACGTTATCAATTCTGATGGAAAATACACCCACAGAAATCAATGACATGTTCAGAATGCAACACAAAAAGGCGTAAAAAGGATCTAAAATTCATAAAGAAAAGATTCTAGTGCTGTTGTTAAATCGATTAATCACATACAACATAAAAGTTTGTAAATATAAAATAAAAAGTTTGTGTATGTATATGTACTTGTGTATGTATGTATCTATGTGTGTGTGTGTGTGTGTGTGTGTATGTATCTATGTGTGTGTGTGTGTGTGTGTGTATCTATGTGTGTGTGTGTGTGTATCTATGTGTGTGTGTGTGTGTGTATGTATCTATGTGTGTGTGTGTGTGTGTGTATCTATCTATCTATCTATCTATCTATCTATCTATCTATGTGTGCGTGTATATATATATATATATATATATATATATATATATATACACACACACACACACACACACACACACAGTCAAGCGATAAACTTTTCAATCTAAATAATTGCACGATGTAATTTAACACATATGCAAGTTGAGTGAATCAATCCGGTGAACCAATGATTCAATGGTTTATTCATAGAGAGCCATTTACTTCATTCCTGAATGATTCAATGACTTACTCATTTAGACATTTACCACCACCTACTCGCAGTTTTCCTTTCTTATTTAGCGTATCATTTCATAAAAAACAAAAAACAAACCAAATCTGATGCTCATCCAAAAATGAAAATTGTCATCTACTCGCCCTCATGGCTGTTGAAGACTAAACGTTTCTATTCAATTCTATGTTGAATCAAATAAAATGTTTTTTTTTTGCTGTAAAGCTACTTTAATATGCTTTTCTCATTTAACATAATGAATGACTTTAAATGATCTTTTGGGGGTAATTTCTCAGCCAAATTTGTTGTGCGATTAATTAGCATGTGTGTTTAGTTACATCGTGCAATTTTATCTTTATTAAAACTCAAGTTTGCACGAGTGCAAATGTGATATTGATTTTAACTTATTTATTGAACTGTTTTATAAAATCAATATCATATTTGCACTCGTGCTATTCGGGACAAAGTCAGCACTCATGATTGCGCTCATTATTCGTGTGATATTGCTTCACTATATGGGACAAAACCTCACAAACAGGCATTTTTGCCCTGATATCTTGAATTTTAGAGTCATTCTAACTGCTTTAGGCTTCATCACACAGCGAGTTGTTGCTCTGCTTCATGTTCGACACCAGTCAACTTCATGAAATGTAAGATGATCTACGTCGGTCTGGGGCGGGTGCGTAAGGGCACGATTAATCGCAGTTTACATGTAATCGCACTTAAATCGAGTTGGCTTTTTAGTCGCGATTTTGAAAACATGCATCAAACATCTTTCCAATCATCAGAAGCATTTAATATAAGCGTGTTTAAACGTTTTAAAAGTGTGTGTTATCTACTTCTGGGGCGGGTCATATTTGGTGTGTGTGTGTGTGTGTGTGTGTGTGTGTGTGTGTGTGTGTGTGTGTGTGTGTGTGTGTGTGTGTGTGTGACGCCCTCTGGTGTTCAGAGGGATATGTGGTGTGTGTGACGCCCTCTGGTGTTCAGATGAAGCATATACTACCGATCAGCTGCTGCACTGACAAACTGCACATATGCGTGCCTGCGTGCATAAACATACATATATATATATGGGATGTGACGAGATCTCGACTAAAATGTGATGAGATTTTCTCATCTGTCTCGCGATATCGCCATGACGGAGCGTGAGGGTGAAATAAGCATAGAATAAGCCACCGCTTCACTCACATTCGCCTCAACTGTCGTTTTTCTGTTTTTATAAAAACCATTATAAACGAATGTAAAAGTCTGCTCTGCTCATCCAGCACGAGCTGCCGGCGCAATCAGTGCAGCAGAAATCACAGTTCACTGATCGCGTGACGATGGTGTATGATTTGTTGCGCAACAGAGGCTAAACATCAGATAAATGTCCTATCTTGTGGAGATATACAAGATATCGCGCTCGGCACCGCTGCTCCCTGTACACAGAGTACGATACGTGCGATCGCGCATTTGAAAGTGAAAATAATTCACTACTGCTGCGCATAAATAAATAATAATACTTATATATATATATATACACACACACGCGCATAAACAAACATGTTCGATGCAATTCATCGATTTGACAGCACTATAAGATTCATAAAGAGGAAAAATTTATAAAAGAAATTAATTCAACTCCAATAACAAGAACAAAATTGAATATACAAATTTTTCATACAGCACATATCAGACCAGCAAATACTTTAACAGGCCTGTTAAAAAAAGAAGCTTGAATACTATAAAATACTACAAAACAACCAAAATATGAGTCCTCTGGTCAGCAACACAATCCCACCCAGTCCTCCTCTCGACCATCCTGTCACTAAATCTGCATAATAGAGGAAAATAACCCTAAAAGTTTGATGAAATGTTCAGTCTGACGATTCCCTTTATTTAGTCCTTTCCTCTTGCATCTTGACCCCTTGACCATCTCTCTCACCTGTGTCACCCGGCTGTCTGTCCCGGCTGGTGGATCCTCCCTCGGGACGGTTGCCACGGTTACGGCGCCGGCGGCTCCTGTTGCGGCGCTGGGGCCGGCCTTCCTCTTCTGGGAGAAATGAGAAGACAGAGCATGAGACGCAAGGGGGCCAATCTTCTGAAGCAGTTCTACGAAATTAAATAAAGCAAATTTCCCAAAGGCTTTCCTAATGTGGATTCTTTTTTTTTGCAGAATTCAGTGAGTTTGCGCTTTAGAGTTTGACAGCCTTAGTGATTATAAAGGGAGGCTTCTTCTCTTGCCACTTGTTTATTACTAATTCACAATCTGAACACAAGTTTAGTTTTTCATGCCAAGTACAACACAAAGTTTCTGGATTGACAACAGGGTTTAAATGCACGACTAAATGAGTAGGGAACTCCTGCAATACAATAAAAAAAATAGTTCAAATTCAATAATAAATAAATATTAAATTAAAATCAAGCAAATTTCCTTTGATGATTCTTTATGACCCAATGTAGGCTTTCCTAGGAGTTTTCGCGAGAATGCAGAATTCAGTGAGTTTGCGCTTTAGAGATTGACAGAAACCTTAAACATGGATAATAATCAGAAATTTTTCTTGAGCAGCAAATCATCATATGAGAATGATTTCTGAAGGATCATGTGACACTGAAGACTGGAGTAATGATGCGGAAAATTCAGCTTTTGATCACAGGAATAAATAACATTTTACAATATAAAATAGTTATATTACAATGTAATAATATTTCACAATATTACCGTTTTTACTGTATTTTTTATCAATCAAGCCTTGGTGACTTATTTCTACACAAAAAAAGGAAACCCTTAAAAAAAAAATAAAAGAGTCAACTACATGAACTAAGAATGAAAAATACCACTAAAACATTTACTTATCTTACAGTTTTTCTTGATTGCTTAAACACTATAACCAGGCTTTTGAACTAAAATTTCAAAACCATAACACCATTTATCAAAAAGCACAGCCATTTCCCTAAACTATAAACACTATTCCCCTGTTTTGATCAGATTTATTGATCTGTCACTGCAAAACTCTACACACAAATCCCTTCGTTTCTCATTGCCTACACCATGTTGTCATTTAGAAAGCACTAGCATTCAATGTTGTTCACTCAAGTCAGCACAGCTTCAGCTCAGTTAGACACAATTACCCGAGAGTGGAAACACTAAGAGTCAAAATTGATCACACACCAATGAGAACCTTCAATACAGGGGTTTTCAAAGTGTGGGGCGCGCCTCCCCAGGGGGCACCAGAGCATGCCAGGGGAGGCGCGGAGAGTGGTAAAAATTATAGCCTAATAATTTGTTTAAATTAATCAATTAAAAAAGTTAAATTGTTATTATTTTGAAAATAAGACCTTGTTTAGACTGCAGGTCTTGATCCCCAATTCTGATTGGTTACCTTTATCCGATTTTTTTGATCGTCCGTTTACACGTTCTTTCAACACTATCCGATTTATGTGTTTACACTTGCCATACTATCTGAAGCATCGCGCATGCTTGAAGGGTTAACTTCTCTAGCACAGCTGGACGAACGCGAAATATGCTTGATGCTAGCTCTGCGATATATGCAAAGTTCGCCAAACATCACCACGATTTTGAGGCGGACGACGACGAAAAGTGCCATCATTGCAGCCTGTGCATATGCTACAGTTATTGTGTGCGAGAGAGATCTCAGGACTGGTGGGAGTATATTCTGTTTAAATATTGGCTTTAACGAGGAGCAGTGGGTCCGAAATTTTAGGGATGAGCAAGCCAACCTTTGATATGTTGTGTCAACATTTGTCCACATTCCTCTCCTACGACGACACGGCGTTTCGTCAAGCCATCCGTCCCTTTGCAGATGCATGTCGGGGTTTCTCTCGTCATTAAACCGCGGAGACGTTGCCTAATACCTCAGAAAATCCGATCTGCCTGTTTACATGACAGTCGCATTGGCACATATCTGATTTATATCTGATTTATTTCTACATATGAATGAGGCCTGAGACCGATTTCGAAATATCCGAATGCATGCGGTTTCCTGTTTACATGTTCATAGAACACATCCAATATGTCACATATGAGCAAAAAATCAGAATTGGGTCACATTTCACTGAGTGTGTCAACGAGGCCTAACTGCACTTTTCAGCACTTCATGTTAACACAAACAATGATAAAAGTGAGGAGTTAAGAGTCTGACATTGCTGTGTGTGTGTGTGTGTGTGTGTGTGTGTGTGTGTGTGTGTGTGTGTGTGTGTGTGTGTGTGTGTGTGTGTGTTTTTCGGCATTGGGTAAGTTGTGTCCAAAGGGAGTCTGTCTTAGACTTTGAAAACCCCTGCTTCAATAGATAGATAAAGGGCCAGAGTCAGTTCATTGGGTTTTGGAACAATGGATCCAGAAAGACATTAAGAAAGAGGATGAGGACACTGGAGTGGAGGAGGAGGAAGAGGTGAGGGAAGAGGAAGAGCAGTAGAGAGGAGGAAGAGGTGAAGGAAGAGGTTGAGGACACTGGAGTGGAGGAGGAGGAATAGGAAGAGGTGAAGGAAGAGGATGAGGACACTTGAGTGGAGGAGGAGGAGTAGATGGGAGAGGAGGAGGAGGAAGAAGAGTAGATGGGAGTGGAAGAAAGAGGAAGAGCAGTAGAGAGTGGAGGAAGAGATGAAGGAAAAGGAAGAGCAGTAGAGAGTGGAGGAAGAGGTGAAGGAAGAGGAAGAGCAGTAGAGAGTGGAGGAAGAGGTGAAGGAAGAGGAAGAGCAGCAGAGAGTGGAGGAAGAGGTGAAGGAAGAGGAAGAGCAGTAGAGAGTGGAGGAAGAGGTGAAGGAAGAGGAAGAGCAGCAGAGAGTGGAGGAAGAGGTGAAGGAAGAGGAAGAGCAGTAGAGAGAGGAGGAAGAGGTGAAGGAAGAGGAAGAGCAGTAGAGAGTGGAGGAAGAGGTGAAGGAAGAGGAAGAGCAGCAGAGAGTGGAGGAAGAGGTGAAGGAAGAGGAAGAGCAGTAGAGAGTGGAGGAAGAGGTGAAGGAAGAGGAAGAGCCGTAGAGAGTGGAGGAAGAGGTGAAGGAAGAGGAAGAGCAGTAGAGAGGAGGAAGAGGTGAAGGAAGAGGAAGAGCAGTAGAGTGGAGGAAGAGGTGAAGGAAGAGGAAGAGCCGTAGAGAGGAGGAAGAGGTGAAGGAAGAGGAAGAGCCGTAGAGAGTGGAGGAAGAGGTGAAGGAAGAGGAAGAGCCGTAGAGAGTGGAGGAAGAGGTGAAGGAAGAGGAAGAGCAGTAGAGAGTGGAGGAAGAGGTGAAGGAAGAGGAAGAGCAGTAGAGTGGAGGAAGAGGTGAAGGAAGAGGAAGAGCAGTAGAGAGTGGAGGAAGAGGTGAAGGAAGAGGAAGAGCCGTAGAGAGTGGAGGAAGAGGTGAAGGAAGAGGAAGAGCAGTAGAGAGTGGAGGAAGAGGTGAAGGAAGAGGAAGAGCAGTAGAGAGTGGAGGAAGAGGTGAAGGAAGAGGAAGAGCCGTAGAGAGTGGAGGAAGAGGTGAAGGAAGAGGAAGAGCCGTAGAGAGTGGAGGAAGAGGTGAAGGAAGAGGAAGAGCAGTAGAGAGTGGAGGAAGAGGTGAAGGAAGAGGATGAGGAAGGTGAAGGGGAAGGGCAAGGCCAAAGAGACAAGCAGTGCCACTCTAGTTGCCCATGTCTTTGTCCATGGTATGACTATGAGGGAGTCTGAGCAACGATTACAGCCACACTTGAGTCGCTTCACCGTCGCCTCGATCATAAGGTCCTTCATGGAGAAGAACAGGTACAGTAGATGTTCATCATGTGAAAAGGTTTGTGAGCGGGCGAACCACAAGCAACATAACTTACCAGTTTTGGAAATGTTGTTTTGAATTTATTGCACCAGTGTGTAAGACTATGTTGTAGTGTGTGTGTTTGTGAGGGCTTGTGTGTGATGTCTGAGGGCAAAGTTTGTTTTTTTCAGCAAGAGTGAATGGTTTTGAGTGTAGAGCTTCATTTTGACCAGAAAATAGGATGTTTGGGGAATTAGGTGAGACGTTATGGATTTGCATTTACTTCAACATTTACATTATTATAATCAGAAAAGAGATCTACCAGAGAAGTTGAATCAGTTGGTTTTAGATTGCTTGGTTGTAACGCATTTAAAGCCTGATAACGACATCTATAACTGCATAGTGAAAGAGGAAGTAGGTCAGCTGACCACATGAGCTACACATCAGCTCACCACACGCTTCAAAAAAACAACCCTAAAACAAAAACACAGATGAGAAAATAAACTAGCGAGGTGATGGTGAATAACCACAAGAGAACAAATATAATGAGATTCACAGAAAACACAGTTTTTCTGCTGCATATCACTGACATTCGGAGTGTGACGACGTGCCACGAGATATAAAGATATTTAAACGTGCATGATATCAGCATGACTGAGTTTGGCAAAACCTTTTACAATGCTGGCATTATATTGTTCTGTCTTTTACTGCATATAAATCATACTCAGAAAGTAGAGCCAAAGTGGCATTCATTACAAGATGATTAGTGTATCGCTGTGACAATTCCTCAAATTAAATTAAACACCGGAAGTGGCACAGATGAGAATCCATGAACCGCATTATTAGAACCGTATCGTCTCGTGAGCTAAGCGTATCGTCACACCATAACTGACATCATTAGACTAAAGATGGGAAAGGGGAAACCAATAAGAAAAGTTAATACTGCTATGCAAACACAGGATCAGATTATGAAAGCTCAAATGTTCTTCTTAACTCAACCTGTGCGCATCAAGATAACCTGGAATTGTGTCATACCCAGTCCGTTCTCACTGGTGGCTGCTTGATTGTCTGATTCGTTAGCGGCTGCATCCATAAGGCTGGGTTCCTGGTCATTGCGGCGACGGCGTGAGCGTCTCCTGCGGTCGATGCCGCCCATGTTCTCACTGGTGTCTGTATCGCCGCCCAGTTCACCGTCTCCCTCCAGCAGAGAGAACGGGTTGCTGTCTGGATCTCGGAGCACTGGAAACACACAGAAGATCAGCAGGGCACAAAATAACAAATGATAGGCAGGAGTTTGCATGAGGGGCTTTCGCACCGGAGGAACGTTTTCATAGTTCCTATAATTATTGGCAGTAGTCGTGGCTTTTTGGCGTGTTCGCACTGCAGGAACTGGGAATGATATTAGTTATAGGAACACCTTTTTGAGGGGGGACTAAGTTAGCTCCTACTTCAGAGTAGTGTCTAATCCAGCACAAGTTGTCAGTGTGACGTAAGTGTACGTTGGAAAAACACTGGTTTTCACTGTTATACAGTAGGGGGCGCTATTACGCATCTTCTGAAATAGTACAGAATCTCCACATCAAAACACAGGAGGAGGAGAAACACATGATAGAAGCATTGCTTACGCACATGTAAAATAACACAATCCACAACTTTAAACAGCATATAAATCAAAACTGCCTAATGTTACTGAATGAAATGTCGTGTCAGGACGAGCTTCAGGACTGTGAAGCTTTAGGGGTGTTGATGGACTCGATCTACTCCATCTGTGTTGAGATCATCGTTCTGAATCCCATCTGAATGTAGACTGACAAAAAAAGCGATTTTCTACGCTTTTTTTGTTCAAAATGTTGCTTTTTTATGAAACTTACCCACAATTCATGTGTAGATAAAAATTAATGCATAGAACTAGAATAAAATGCCTTTTTGTTGTTGTTGTTGTTTAAAAGCAGAGGGTCTGTTCTTTCTTTTGATATATTGCATGTTCAGATATTTATACAGCAGAAAATTCTGGGGGGGCCAAGAAAGTTGTCAAAAATGCTGGCGGGGAAAGAGTTAAATATTGTGAATACTTATTTGTATTTTTATTATATATTCTCTAGGGCTTCCACTAACGACTATTTTTGTATCGATTAATCTATCGACTAATTTATCGATTAAGTTTCCGCCAAATTTTTTACTTGAGGACAATATCAATTGTATTGATTTCTCTAGAAACTATAGTTCCCACAACTTTTGCTAATTTAATTTATGATACTTTGTTGTTTTACTAGATTTTATTAGAATTTATTATTATTACTAATAGAAAGAGAGATTTCACTCACGAGTCACAACTGAGAAACTTCTACCAGACTACATATTTTACAGCATTACTACAAAAAAAGAATATGCGCAATAAAAAGGTTCCAAGACTTTATTTAATTCTGTATTAATTACAAGCGTGATGTACCAGAGCTGATGGTGTTCGTGTTTCGGGGCCCCGGTCCTCCTCGGCCCCTGCCAGCGCTGGAGCCACGGCCTCGACCTCCACGCTTGGAGCCCCGATCATCGGATCCGACCCCCTTGGGCCTGAGCTCCCGCTCCCCCATCTCTTCGGTCTCTGACGCATTCGACAGCTCAGAGTTTGTTCCTGCGAGGATGAATAAAGATAAAAGTGTTGAGCAGCTGGCTGCCACAGAGAGATTTTGAACAGATTAAAATTAAACGTTACACGCATTTAGCTGATAAACACCCCGCTATTACATTTACTTCTGACAATTGTGTGAAAAGCAGGTTGTTGTATTTGAAGCCATTCAGGGTCATAGGGTCACGGTTATCGATGGATATATATTTTTTGTAGTGCTTTTCACAAAAATATTGCAGGATAGATACTAAGTTGGCATTTGATTTTGAGTATTCATAAATTACAATATACATTATATTAATAGTAGGGCTGGGAATCTTTAGGCGCCTCACGATCCGATTCTTGATCTAATTTTTTAATTTTTTATTAGTTTACTGACCTGAACATTTTAAAATCTTTTTTTTATTATGTAATTATAAGTACTACAAATGAAAAAATTTAATCAAACAATTGTATGTTAAGGAATCGCATGCACAAGCGATCTTCACAAAGCAGACGTCAGCTTTTGAAATGAAATTCTCTGTGTACGACTGTAGAAAATAAAGTTTTTTACAGGACATTAATGAAGCAACAAATTTTGTTGTGAAAAATTATTATAAGTGGTTTGATTTGTTTAAAAACCCCTATAAATAGTGCAAGTCAAAAGTCCTCATTTAAAGCCCATTGGCATGAAGTAAAAGGCCACCTGAAGTAATATCCAAGAGAACGCTTGTTCAAAATAACCTCTTCATAACAAAAAATATATATACAAAAATAACATTAGATCAACTTGCTGCAGAATCTACACTGTGTTGTTGCTAGCGATCGTGTCAAGCATCAGACAAACGTCCAGGTGAAGGGTGAAAGGCATGTGTGGAGAAAAGAGCGGTGGAGGGTTTTTGTGCCATCTAGTGGTAGGAAATTAAAAGCAAATATGCCTTTTACACAGGAGTGTCTTAACCCTGTTGTACATCTTATTATACATGATACAGATATGATTGACATGTTTCTGCTTGTAGTCGTGTTGTAAGGGATAGTGTTTCCGGGTACAAGCCTCCACTTGTTTCAAGCGAGAACGACAGTCGTTTTTGAGCACCATTTAATCATGTTACACATTTAGGGTAAACTTTTATAAACTGCTGATGTATACACTACAGTCTCTGGACTCAAGGCGTCCCGGACACCAATATTATTAATGATTCATTAAAGAGGAATCACTGTCTGGACATCTGGGATTTCAGTATGGAGATTAAGTTTAAGATCATGATTCTTCTGCAGTTTTAAAGCGAGTGTGTATTAGTACCGTTAGTTTGCTTATGGAATCTGATAGAGCGTTTAGACCCGGAAACAGTGACGCTTGACGTCGGACTTAAGGATCGGATAGACCGTTCGAGACAGAGGAGCATCATGGGAGTTGTAGTCTCACCATAGCCAGAGTACGCATTGTTAGGTTTGCGTCCACGTCCTCTTCCTCCGTAGGTGCGTGTGGTTTGCACAGAGTTAGTGCTCTCGTCCGTGAGGTATCCCCGCTCACGCTCACCGGCGACCCCTGACCCCGAGCGGCTGGGGGCTGCGCGATATCCCACCCCAATCTGACGGAGCTGCTCATCGATCTGCAGACGCTCCAGACGCAACTGCTCCACCTCCTGTCAATCACAGAGAAACAGAGGCGTCAGGCACCGTGGTTCATCTACATATGCAGAGAACACACACACAAATCTGTCACAAAAGACAATAGAATATAGACTGGGCGTCATTGTTTAAAAGCAAAAGGGAAAAAAAAAATATATATATATAATATATAATATAACAAAAATAATGGTAAGATTAATTAATCGCCACATAATCACTTGACAGCCCTAATTATAATATATTATACATTTTTTTAAATATAATTACTGGTTTTCATTTTTTTTTAAAGCATATGGGGGAAAATATTAAATATGCTATTTATATTGCTGACAATATAATATATGATAATATAATACAGAGGCTGATGAAATGATTGCAGGTTCTTCGTGGGATCCGGCTAGCAGGATTTTCTGCACAGACAGCATTTATCGCGGTGGGTTTTCACGAGATGCAACATGTCTGTAAACGTGTGCGGGTGTCAAATCAGAATGTGACAGCTGGTGGTTTGAAACAGCAGCTGAGCGCTGGTAGAGCTGGGACGGGACGGAGAGGGGAAATGTCTATTTTGAGAGGAGTAGATGGCATGTAATCCACACTTTGCCCCCTCCCCAACCATATCTACCCCCAATGGGGGTATTTTTAGCGTCAGTTCGTGGTTAAGGGTGACCAATAGCTTTCCATGGAAGCGGAGATCAGCTGACCAGTCAAGATACCAAAGTTAATTTAAAACATCTTTAGTGGTACAATGAATCTGTGCAATTTTATGTTGCAAATAATGAATCGGGAGTTCCAGACACCCTTAAGCAACTGCAATCAGTTCAGAAGCTGAACACCCTTAAGGTGAAATGTATGTGCTAAAAAGGACAAACCTCAGTTTTTATGACTGGTGACTAACCTGAAGGTAGGCCACGTGGTATTCGAGCAAAGCCTGGGCGTTACTGATGTTCTCTTTGGTTCCAACAAAGATAAAGGGAACCATTCCCTGAAAAACAAAAGAAGTGTTTATGGAATCTGATCCTTTCAATAGCAGTTGTGGTGTTAGTAAAATCAGAAGCAATTTCAGATGTTTAAGGTTAAAAACATGTCACAATGTGTGTCCCCTTTCATGAAAATAAACAGCTTGTTACTAATAATGTGTTGTTTTCCTCACTGAGGTTTTATTTAGCTGTATTTGTTGTATCAGGTGGGCGGCTCATTCACCTCTTGGCTGCTGACAGTGTTGTCTCTGCCAGCCCCCTGCCTGCCTACCTCCTCCCTGGGCAGCTTTTTATCATTGTCCCCTTCGATCCGGACCCGAACCACACCTGATTTGTCTACTATTTCCTGGATAATTTTGCCGTTTTTGCCAATAACCTTGCCTGTTGTAAAACAGAATCATTGGGTAAGAACATTTTCAGAATTTGTGTCGGTCCACAAATAAACTGAATTCCAATGAAATGTGTCTGAGAAGCCGAAAACCAACTCACCTACGAGATTCCTGGGAACCGGGAAGGAATCCTCTTTAAACTCCAGAAAAGTTCTGGCCTGCTTTACTGCCTCTGGGGTCTTGAGTCAGAAAGAGAAAACACCCATCAAAAACACTGCTGTCACTCACCTTACATGCATCTTTATAAAACCGCACAAGATGAACTAGGAGTTTAACGGTACACAAAAGTGAAGGTTTTAGATGCAAAATATGCTAGCAAACTACTTTAGAATAAGGTTAGAATTATTGCGCTCCCATTATTATCCACTCCGTCTATTTGACGCTCATCCGTAGACGCTGCCACTTGTGCATTGAAGTCTGCAAAGTTAAACGTAGACTTGTTTGCTGTCTGGATAATCCTTTATGTGAAATGTACAACGAAAGGTGCAAGCTGTGCTCTGAGAACACCACATCACATTAAACAACATGCATCTGACTCTAGTTCAAGCCATGTAGGCTTAATGTTTCAAGCGCTTAATATAAATGTCGCGCAACGCAAGTTGATCGCGTTTAAGAATAAAAATAAAGATTGTTTTTAAAAAAGATATCAACTTCAGGATTCCGCGATTAAAGAGAAAGACGAGAGGAGTGAGATTTAATTATGGGAAACAGGTGAGGTGAATCTCACAAAAAATTAAGTTGTATGGTCATTGCCAACAGCAGATTAGAAAAATGTATAATAGTGCCCTGGCCAGAGACAAATTCAGATGCGGTGACTGTCATCTCGACTTTGTTGCTTTGCTCAATTAAGTCTTATTTTTACTTCCTCTTGAGCTTCATTTGCAAGAAAGGGAAGACTTTTCTCCAACACAACATCGACTAGTCGCTGATCATGGCCTATACAGGGCACAACAGGATAATAAATCTTTGAAGCCCACTTTTAGGGGCCGTTCACATATCACGTCTAAAAACGCTCTCCTCCTTTCCACAAGCACTTGCGCTGTCGTTGCTATGCAACCATGAACTGCGCTCTCCATGACGACGAGGAAGTATCAGCAAACGATTAATTGATTTGTAGCCCTTGCATTAGCTTTACTACTAGACATATTTATGGAGATGAGAAATACAAACCCGCCAGCTATGATCAGCTGTTCGGCCGAGCTTTCGATGTTGTTACAGAAAGGCCAAAGCTGATTGGTTGGTTTGTCACATGACCTGTGGTGCGCTTGCGACAGAGGCGTGCCTGGAAAAAGAGGGTGCCGCGCCGCATCGCTTCTATTATGAAATAACGATCTTGAGCGTGCAAAATACGCGATGCGTGAACGGCCCTTTACGCTCCATTTCCAACAGGCAAAATGAGAAATGCATTCTCCGAGAGCGCTTCACAACATGTGTTTGATTATACCATCTGGATACTAAAAACTTGATCAGATGAATGAGTGTTTTAAAAAGTTAATTGCCGTTCTAAACTAATGCACTGCTGCATTGTAACACACACACACACACACAGGCAGTAGCTTGCACATCACGTGCAGATCGCACGCACAGAAACATTCAGTAGCGTCGAAATGTATCGTCAACTCTGTTCTGTGATTTATCAATAAAATAGCTTAGAAACTAAAAAGTTCTGGCATATATTTCTTAGTAACTAAAACCCACAGCTTCACTATTAGTAGAGAGACGCTGCCAGGTAGAAGTATTTCACACGCAATCGCTCTCTCACTAACGCATTCATATAAATGTGATCTTTACTGTGCTACTGTATCTGTATCTGATTTAGAACGAGTGGAAATCTGTGAGAAATATAACGACCCAAAGATGCAAGAATGAAAGAAGCTGTTATGTATGAGCGCTGTGTCAATATGCCAGAGCTGTGCACAAGAAAACACACGTTCGAGTCTCAGCTCGAGGTCCAGGCTTATTTGTTCATTAATGATGTCATCAGACTCAACTTTGAATCACAAATGTCGACTTAAAAAAAAAAAAAATCTGAAGTCGTTCAACCTCTAACGTGCAGGGGTCAAAACAACACTGCATTTGTTTAGTACACATGCATACCGAACCGAAAGACTCAACACTGCATTCGTTTAGTACACATGCATACCGAACCGAAAGACTCAACACTGCATTCGTTTAGTACACATGCATACCGAACCGAAAGACTCAACACTGCATTTGTTTAGTACACATGCATACCGAACTGAAAGACTCAACACTGCATTCGTTTAGTACACATGCATACCGAACTGAAAGACTCAACACTGCATTTGTTTAGTACACATGCATACCGAACCGAAAGACTCAACACTGCATTTGTTTAGTACACATGCATACCGAACTGAAAGACTCAACACTGCATTCGTTTAGTACACATGCATACCGAACTGAAAGACTCAACACTGCATTTGTTTAGTACACATGCATACCGAACTGAAAGACTCAACACTGCATTCGTTTAGTACACATGCATACCGAACCGAAAGACTCGCAATGAACTTTTTTGGCACGAATGCATGCATCGTTACACCCCTAAAAAAAGCTCTTAAAAAAAGATGATGAAGACCTCTCCGTAGATCCTGAATGTGCAGCTCTCTTCTTCCAGCTCAATGGCTGTGACGCCGGGAACTTTGCGGGCCTGCTGGATGTTGGCGCCGTGAGAACCGATGGCCAAACCCATCAGATCCTCACGCACCCGCACTTCCTCCTGATACGCAGACGCCAGCTGTTTACTCGTCTGCGGCACACACAAGAACACACACACACACACACATGTTGAGCTGGATGTCTGTTTAATTAATCCACATGGGGATTCTAGCATGACCAGGATCACTTTTACAGGAACATGCCTTTAATGACCAAAAGAAAAACTGCACTAACAATCAACAGGGGAATAAAGTTTGAACTGCAGAGGAATTCTTTCCACAAATTGTGGCGCTTCAGGGGGAAAAAATATCTGCTCTACCCAAATTAAAAAAAGCACAGGCAGTTCTTCAGTGTTTGTTTACTTAATGAATTGGTATTTGTGGTAAAACATTGTTGTACAAGAACTAAATCAAGTTAACTATTGCTCAACTTTCATACGTTTATGTATAACATAGGTTTATGCCTATACTGATATCCACAGATCAAGCTGCCAAAAATAATAGCAATATATTCATGATACAATTTAATGACAGCAAAAGAGATGTATAAAAATATTTTTCTACAATATTTACTCAATTGAATGAAAACTATTTGACAAATCCCATTATCAAGCCTGCAACTGACACAAGGGGGAGCTACTATTTCTGTTAATCGCTCAAGTTGATATTAACAATCAATGCAATAATCTCAACCTGCTATTATATCTTCTTCATGTTCATTGTGTTGTTTAGGACAGGCTAACCTATTTAAAAGCAAAACGAATAACAAATGGTAGTAAAAAAAAACCCCACATATTTGCTAACCTCTAAGTGTTTGGTGGCCTCCTCGTTACGGGACATCAGCATGAGTTTGGTGCGAATACTCCGGAAGTGCATGTCACTCAGTAGAGATGCTCGTTTCACCGTGGACTCGTTTGTGGACTGTGGAGAAACAGACAAACACCTTCAGACACAACAGAGCATATTTCAGGCTCATAAAACGAGAATAAATAAGCATTAAACACCGACCAGGACAATTAGTTGGTGTGTAGAGGTGTTGTAGAAGATGCAGTTTGCTCCGATTGCTTTCCTGAAGTCTTTGTGGATGTTCTCAGTTAAACAGCTGCAACATAATCAAAATAAATAAATAAACAATTCTTCCAAAATTCCAAACTACAAAATCAATAAAGCAATGGTTCTGCTGGTCTGTCTTGATATAGTTAATATAACCTGGGTCATATTTTATTTTATTCAAAGATTTTCTTTTTTCCATGGCTTTTAAGCATCATCGCACCATCTGTTCACATTGGCTTAATTTGGTTAGCCGGAGATAAATTGACAGACAAATTTAAACCATAATACTGCTTAGAGGAAGCAAGATGGATGTGGAGAGAACAGAAAATGTGCAGATATACACTACTATTCAAAAGGTTTGAGGTCGTAAGTCTCTTCGGTTCACTAAGGCAGCATTTGATTAAAAAATACAGTAAAACTGTTCAATATTACAATTTAAAATATTCCTGTGATCAAAGCTGAATTTTCAGCATCATTACTCCAGTCTTCAGGGTCACATGATCCTTCAGAAATCATTCTAATATGATGATTTGATGCTCAAGAAACATTTCTGATTATAATCAATGTTGAAATGATTCATATTCATATTTTTATGGAAATAGACAGATTTTTTTCAGGGTTCTTTGATGAATGGAAAGTTCAAAAGAATATAATTTATTTGAAACAGAAATCTTTTATAAATGTTAATAATAAATGGTCATATACAATTATATAAATGATAATTTGAATGCATCCTTGTTGAATAAAAGTATTCATTTATTTAATTTTTTTAATACTGACCCCAAACTTAAATATTTCAAAAGTTATAAAAAAATAACATTTATTTTTCCACCCCAACTATGCATGATTGTATAATTAGTTGCATTTAGCATATTCCCCCCTGCTGTAGGAAGAGTTGGGAATCGAATATCACAGAATGTTTTGCAAAAAAAGCACACAGGATAATATGTTTGACTTTTTTTTTTTTTTTTACCATATTGGAATCGAAACTGGGAATCGATAAGCGGAATCCAAATCGCTAAAATTTTAACATTACCCAACCGTAGCTGTGTGCCACCCCATCAGAATAGACCCCACAGAACCACTGCAATAAAGAGTTGTAAACATTAAAAAGTGGACCATCAGAACACGTGACTTACATTTCTCTGAGATCCTCGGGTACAGCAATAGGGATTTTGTAGAAGGAGTTTTCAGAGGAGGGGCTGTTGGGATTGACTGGCCGGATTCTTTCCGATGTGACGATTTCGTTGTATGTGGCGTCGCAGGCTGCATACTCGATCACATAGAACTGAATCGGGATGAAATAATAAAAACAGATATCACAATGCCCACCACACACACACACACACGATAATGTCTGCATGCTAACCTATGCTTGTTACTCATTTAGGGTAATTCAATTGTATTATTATATCAATTGTTGCTCTGTGGACTCATTTTGATTGGTTTAAACACATTCTAGAACCAAATATTTTGGTATAAATACTGTTTAGATGCATATTTGTCCATTTAATAAAATCATTTCAACAAAAACAATTCTGAATGCCCTCGTATTTACTTATTTGGCAATTATCCATGCAATAAGCGAGATAAAGGTAGTCATCTTTGATTCTGGCTCCTGTTGGGGTTTATTTTTCAGTGATGACCAGCTGACTGTTTATCACACAAGTCACAATGGCCTCTTTCACAGCCTCACCACTTTAAAGACACAGCAAACAGACTGAAGCTGCTCAAAGACGGGTTTGTTGTGCTAGACCACTAGCTCAAACTGACAGTAATAAATCACTCTGATGAGACGCGTTAGCAAGTCAAGTCACCTTCATTTATATAGTGCTTTTAACAATAAAGATGGTTTCAAAGCAGCTTTACAGTGATAATAGGAAATTACAGTAACAGAGATTGTTTTGGCTTTACAGCAGCTCTAGAATAAAGTTATTGTCCAGCTAAATTTTATTGCACAACCTAATATTGTGCATTTGAATATATATGTACGCAGGCGTGTAGTCCTTTACAAACCAACCTCAACTAACTAAAACTCAAACTACTCATCTACGATTAAGTATCTACGGTCTGTAACGCAATAAAAGCAGTGAGGAAGAAAATCGATTCGAAGATAATCGGGGGAACAGGCCTTCCTGCCCAAAAACAAACCCTATAATAAGCAGCTACATCTCATATCAGCGTAACACTCAATGACCTAGAATGCAGTCAAAAGTCAAGTCTAAATTCGTCCTATTATTCGACTGCCCCAGTATCAGGAGTAAAGTGTGCAGGAGGGAGAAGACAGGGTCCCAGTGCTTCACTATGAGAAGTCTGCCTGTCACCCTTGTGCTGCCTTAACCTAATTAGCCAAAATGTGTGTCCAGAGGCAGGTTTGAACAGGAACATGTGACAATAAACAGTGGCAGACACAAGCTCTGAGGAGTTTAAGCAGTGTTAGTAGTGTGTATTATTATTAAAGAGGTTCAACTTCCTTTAGTGTGTAATGTTGCTTTTTGAGCATGAAAAAGGTCTGCAAAGTCCCTCCAGTGGAAGTTCTTCTCTATATCAGTGTCACTGTTTCTGAACTCCCTGAAACGCCTCCATTGTAGTCTTGAGTTTTCTTTCAGTAACGAACATTTCACAATATTCCTCATTTAAATAATTCCTGCTCAAGGCATACGCAGAATAAAGGGATGAGGTCTGGTTGAGTTGGTTAGTAGTGTGTTGAAACTCGCTGACCAATGAGAATGTGAGCCTGACCAATCACAACACAACACAACACACTGGAACAGTCGACCAATCAGAGCACAGTGCTTTTCAGAAGGAGGGGCTTCAGAGACAGGAACTAAACAGAGCGTTACTGACAGACTGGGAAGAGAGGAGCTGCAACAATGGAGAATATGTGAAAAATATTGTGCATTCAAGAATGAAAACCTATTGTAGTAGATCACAAAATCAAGACTTTGTAAAAGGGCATAATAGGTAAATAATCTTTAACTGATGAACCCAGAACATTCCTTTAATCTGATGCCTTAAGTGGGATCCATATAGAAGATTCCAGATGTCTTTAAATGGACCTACATTTTGCGGTTGTTTATCTTGCTCATGCAAAGAAACTGAACACATATTCCAGAGCTTAAGGCGATCTGCTATTAGATCACCAGGGGCTTCAGTCTGACTCAATAAATGAGATCACTCTAGTGGTTGTGGGTAACTGGGTCAGTGCTGCAGATGTGCGAGTTAAAGGCCTACTGGAGCAGCAAGTCCCAAAAAGACCCGAAACATCCTTCATCAATATTCATACATTCACTTTGGACTCAACTTCGGAGGCGTGAATAATGAGACAGAACCCTTGAAATGCAGACCCAGTAACCCACATCTGTTCAAGCACATGCTCACCTGGGCCCGACTTACCTCTCCCTTCATCATCCTCACCCTCGCCATCCACCAGCCGCAGGGCTCCTGCTCGTTGGCTCTGGAGTAAACCTGCAGGAGAAAGACCAGCTCAGGTGAGTGTGTGGAAGGAAAGCACTGAAAAAATGGACATTGTGAGTGTGTGTGAACAGACTGTGATAGAGAGGGGGAAGAAACAACTATTTCTTAATGGAAGACACCAATACCTAGATTAGGATGCCCAATCTACATTATAAAATAATTTAATGATAGCAATTAAGATGTACATACATTTGCAGAAACACTTATTTTACACAATATTTACCAAATAACTTAGTACTTGAAAACAAAAAAATGCATTATTCATTGAGAACGTTGTTGGTAGATGTTGGATCTGTTAATCAGTCAAATTGGCAATTTCAAAGTAATAATTTTCATTTTCTTATGACCAATAACAGAAATAGTAGATATTGAAATTCTATATTATTTTATAATATAGATTTAATAAAACTGTAAAAGCTACAAGGCATCACAAACACTAATTTCAGCCAATACCAGATATTGGAACAAATACAAAATGGGCAATATCAAATGGTCGATCATGTTTGGCAAGTTAAAGGGGTCATGACAGGGATCTTTATTATTCATTTTATTTTTATTACTTATTATTTTAACATTTTCCTTGAGGTTCACTTACAATGTTAATAAAGGTTTTTGCACACACACAAATATATATATATATGCAGAAAAGCGATTATTTTCAACATTCAGTCTGATCTTGTCTGCATGATCCGTTTTTAAGGGGCGGCTCCTTTAAGGCTTGTTAGAGAACGGCCACGGTTATGATTGGCTAACGTCATTCCATAGGAAACAGTATCAACGCCAAAGTGGTTTGAAAACATTTTGTTAATAACATTACAAATGTATTTGTCCGTGTGACGTCACAGATCCCGCAATATCAAAACTAACCGCTTTTTGAGCTTGACTGATTAAATGCTTTGTTTATAATGAGGAGGACATTATAAGCAATGAAACTTGCATGAAGATTTAATGGTTCAAAGACCTTCTTACATGTCAAAAGCTAATTTGATTATGTCATGACCCCTTTAAGTTATACAGGTGTTGCAGTGAAAATATTTTGTATATAGTGATGAAAAGACCAGAGAGGTATAAATCAACCTGAACAACGTTAACACTCTTAAAGACAACATGAAATCAAAACTGATAAATGTATTTAGCACAACCATTCAAAATATAATTTTTTTATCATTATAGTCAAAATATCTTGTAGTCAAAATATAACAACTTTTGTCACTAAAATTACTTTTCTGCTCACATAGAGGCTGCATGGGCATCCAATCAAATCCCATGGATAAAATCTCATAAATAAAGCCCCTTTATACTTTATAATTTCCTGCGTTTCACTCCCAAATACGTCATATTACTAAAGTTAAATGTGTTGTAAAGGCATTTCATGTTGTCTTTAAAGAATGACCTATGTTTAGGGCAAAGGAAAGTAAATGTAAGATGAGAGTCTGATACATGTTTTGTAAGCAGAGCATTTCAAAGGGCTATTTCTCCAGTGATGATTCATATGTGGGGGCTTTTTTTCAGGGTGATGATTTGAGGAGTGAACGTATCCCTACCTCCACCTCATCTCCCTCACAAATGTCCTTGTGGTAATCGGTCGGGGGCGGCAACCTCACGTCACTGAACGGCAGCTGTCTCTCCGGTTGCCAACTTGTGGAAAGAAGCCACACACACACACACACACACACACAGAGGGAGCTGTCAGTCAGCTTTCTAACGACAGGTACAACTCTAGTTTCACTTCTTTGACACCCCACCTCCAAAAACCCTGCGCTCACGGACCCAACGCAGAGAGAAACAGCACAGTTTAATGTTATACGTTTCCTCTGGCAGATGTCAGTGTCAATTTAGTATCACTCTAAATCACACTATTTAGTGGAGGAGTAAATGTGTGTGTGTGTGTGTGTGGGGGGGGGGGGGGTCGACACCAACATTTGAGGGTTTATTATGGGTTCTACTGAAATGAGCAAAACATATGCTCTTAGATAAAGTTCACAACTTTGAAAAAGTCACTCTTAAATTAAAACAAAAGTGTCATGAAAACTAGCAGTTTTCTCAGTTAGCAAAAAACCTCTGTTTGACCATAACAGCTAAACTCAGGTTAGTTAGACACCATTATACACAAATCTAATAAAATCCACAGCACGTGATATTAGAGAGATGATAGCGCTCCTGGTTGTCCATGGGTCAGCAGAACCATCCCAAGAATGGCAGGGCTACCGTCCCACACTCCCCTGCCTGCATACCTCACCAGGCTATTTACGGATCTCAGCCCGCCCGAAACGGGGGAGTGAGAGAAGAAGAAAAAAGACAGATAAAGATGGGAGGAGTAGGGTGACATGGGGGGTGAAAGAGGGGGAGAGGAGAACTATAAAGAGCTGTCTGACAGATGCCAGAGAGAGGTAGCACAGGTGCTGAGAGAGACGTGCTGGAGCACATGGCTGAAGGAAAAGTGGAAGTGATCTATCAGTTAAGCGTTTAAGAAAACAAGCTGATAGTGAGATGTGCCAAATCAGATAAGACCCTATCTTACATGCATTTAAATAGATGGATATCCTTGTACGTTCATACTAGAATGAATTGAATCAATAAAATAATGGATACAACCATGTTTTTTTTTTTTTTAAGATGTCTACACATTACAAGTTTGGGGTTCTTTTTTTAAATGCTTTTGAAAGAAGCCTCTTATGCTCACCAAGGTTGCATTTATTGGATCAAAAATAATAGTATCAGTAATATTGAAAATATGAAAAATATGATTACAATTTGAATTTAAATTTATTTTAAAATGTAAATCAAAGCTGATTTTCAGCATCATCACTCCAGTCTCACGTGGACCCTCAAAAATCATATGATGATTTGCTGCTCAATTAACATTTCTTATTATATCAATGTTGAAAACAGTTGTTCTGCTTAATAAAGTTAAAATGAACAGCACTTATTTAAAATTTAGATCTTTTATAACATTACAAATGTTTTTACTGTCACTTTTTGATCATTTTAACACATCCTTGCTGAATAAATAATTTTTTTTAAATCATAACGACCCCAAACTTTTGGACGGTAGTGTGCGTTTATATATCTGATATAAATATTTCAAGATAACTGGTAACAGGTCAGCCTGCAGTACCATTGCTAAGCCACTTTTAAAGACCCCAGAGATACACACACTGCATTTAAACAGGGTCAAGCTCTTCTCGGCTAACTTTATATTTGTGTTGGTTGTGTAGGTGGCAGAGAGTGAACACTCGACAAGCAAATCCTCGTCAAAGGGAAAGAGCATGGAAAAGCTCGGCCAACTTACTTGTTTTCAAAGACTATTGTGAGGGAGTCTTCGTGTACATCTTTGATGAAACCCTAAAAAAAAACAAGAGAAAATATGATCAGCACAACTGTTCTCCATGGTACCAAGTTAGTTCCTGTTGTTTAGGGAGTAACATTTGCTAACAAAACCTGTGTGAGACACAAACGTGATGCAAAACAGTGTGCTATTTACACATCAATGGATTAGATCACTTCAGAATTAAAATTCTGTCATCATTTACTCACACTCAAGATGTTTCAAACCTGTATGAATTTCTTCAGGTTGTTTTGAAGAATGTCAGTAACCAAACCATTGACTTTCAAAATGTTTTTTTTCCTACTATGGAAGTCAATGGGGTCCATCAACTGTCTGGTTTCTGACATTCTTCAAAAAATCTTCCTTTGTGTTCAACAGAAGACATAAATACATATTTGAAACAACTTGAGGCTGAGTAAATGATGACAGAATTTTAATTTTGAAGTGATCTAATTCTTGAAGTTGATAAAGAAACATGTGCCACAAACGTGGCCACAAGCACGTCACAGGTGTATCATGTGAGAGCTTGTGAATGCGAGACGTAATAGGGGAGTTGGAGGGAGGCACCCAGAGTCCCCTCCTCAAAATCTGTTCCTCATCCATCACTCCTCCTACCTCCACAAATCTACCCGAGCTGCCATAAAACGATTTACTCCAGTCGCCACCCCCATCATAGCTTAGCTACACACAGACAATGCCTAATATGGGACGGGGAGACAGTGTGTAACCCTGCTTGGAAGAGACTGGCTGGTTTCAGAAGAACTAGCTCAAGTGCATATGCAGGCCTATTTAGAGTCACGAGACATGAATTCACACACAAGCGACTAATGGATGAATCTGCACTCTCATGGCTGCCAAATCCACATTATCCAACTGAGAGAGACATACAGTATTTCTTTCTGTCTATAGGGCAAGACGGCACTGAACCAGTGAAAAACTGTGAATCTAAAGTCATGTACGATAATAACCAGCTCTATTTATGAGCTATTAAATCCTGCTTACAAGTCAGCAAAATCTGAAAAGCAACAGGGCAGGCTTTTAATATAGACTGTCCCATGTTGAAGCCTTTCCAACATACTAGATTGTGAAGTTACATATCCCCACGTCTGCTGACCGCTTGAGAGGGACTGAGGCTTACGTTAGGGTGGTCGTTCTGGGAATGTGACACTACAGACTGCAAGGACCCAACAGGACGAGTGCCGCATGACTGATCTATGACGGAGACCTCCATTCATTCAAACATGGGGGAACCTCGTAGAAGTTAAACTGCAAGTCTAAAAGAAATGACTTTCATATTTCAAACTTATGAACAGGTCTTATAAAAACAGTGTTACTTTGGGGAAAACAAAACCCTGCTTGACAACAAACATGAAAATACATATTTCAAGACAAGCAAAAGTTATAATCTGCACATATCAGTTGCATTGATCAGTACTCTGAATATTAGGCCAGGCTTTCCCCAAAAGGCATTTTTTTAAGGGCATCTTAAATCCCAGAACAGAAGGGAAAGTGGCGATACTTGCTTTTTGGGATTACATGTTAAACAGTGCTAACAGCAAACATGCAGAATGTGTTTATAAACAAAACAGAGGCGGGACTAAATTGGCAGGAATTCATCTTTTACATAACAACATGACGGGTCACGGAAGGGAAAAGCAATGCCTGCTAAAGACTGTGTGATTTTGGCAATCCTATAAGATCATTTACAGATCACACTGTACGACATGGATCTAATAATCTCGGATACGACATGTATGTAGACTGTATGATGATGACACGTATGTAGACTGTATGATGATGACACCTGTTGAATCGTAGGCTACGACGCAATTAATATAGAAGGATAAAACATCATCAGCATGAGCTATTGGTGAACAAACAGAGCAAGATCAATCACACTGAAGCAATTGTGGTTTTTATGTGCGCTGAAAAAAAGAGGAGGAGAGAAAGAGGAGAATATGGACGTGGTCATGGATTGGGAAAATGTCACGCCAATCTTACAAATGAAGCTTGAGGAAAATAGTTTTAAGTTTTAGCGCATCGCGTTGATCAATACACCATTTCATGTTGCATGTTTATTGGCTAGTCAGTAGACGAGGGTCGTAGCAGCAAACACACTGACAGATGATCGTGAGAAATTGTCAGGGAATTATCGCAGGCTATCTTTGGTCGCAAGGATGGGAGGCTCACTTTGTTTTGAGACACATGGGCCTGGATTCACAGACGGAAAGAAAAACATCCACATGGCCTTAGTCTTAATGGCATAGTTCATCCGAAAATGAAAACTCAGTCTTCAACTCAGTGACAACAGCCGTCTTTGAGCCTCTCTCACTGTATGACGTAGAACCACCGATTAGGATTCACGACCACAGAGATCAATCGCCACGATTGGTCATATTTAATTTGGGACGACCAGAAATCATACAATGTGTACCGGGCATGAAGAGAGCAAAGGATAAGACCAGATAGGAGTGTTAGTAATAGTGGTGGGGGGTTGTAGAGTGTTGGGTGTCAGCAGAGAGAGAGAGAGAGAGAGAGAGAGAGAGAGAGAGAGAGAGAGAGAGAGAGAGAGAGAGAGAGAGAGAGAGAGAGAGAGAGATCGAGATCACCTGTTCCTCTCACACCTGCTTCGGCCCCTCAGAGTTTTACAGCTTGAAACAGCCGTCACTGTCACCTTACCACTAAACAGTATATCCTTATATATTACCTATGGAATAATACGCCCATCAATACAACAACAACACAAATGCTTCATATGGTTTGTTCCATCAGGGTCGGGCTCTGTTGAATTCTCGGTTCACACTTCCACAGATGGATGAAATCACTGAAACATTTGTGTGACTTCGCAGCTGCAGTTTGATCAAACTGGAGGGTCACAATACCTAAATGAACACCTCGTGATTGGTCATCATCTGGGACTGATCTCAACTCAACCTGAATGAATTCATAGGCAACAGCAGTTCTGGAACGAGTCTTTGGTCCAAACGGCCCATTCGGTTGACGCAACACTTTTTTTCCGTCACAAAAGCTGAACTGAGTGGCTTCCCACAGCCTAACCTGAACTCAAGTGGATCAAACAAAGAGGACAGGCTTGTGAAAAACACAACCAATGGCACCAATATGCATATAAAACACACAATTTAAGACAAACACTTGATCCCCCGGTTTCACAGACAAGGTTTAAGACGAGTCCCAGACTAGCCGTTTTAACTGAAAGCAACTTGCACTGATATATCTTAAAAAAATGTCAGTGCCATTGATTTGTCTCAAGATTCACACCAGTAATGCTTTTTTCTAAGGCATGTTTATAAAAGCTACTTAGATGTCCAAATTGAACTAAGGCTTAATCTAAGCCCTGTCTGTGAAACCAGGCCTATATGTATTAAAAAACAGCAACCACATGGCTTAATGGCATAGTTCATCCGAAAATGAAAATCTTCATCTTCATTTTGGAAGAATGATGACATCAGAATTATTCACTTTTATTGCCAAAAAAAAAAAAAAGATGCAGTGACAGTGAATAACGCTGTCATACTCGAACATCTCCATTTGTGGCCCATAGAAGAAAGAAAGGGTTTTGGTACAACATGAGGATGATAAATGATGACAAATCTCATTTTTGGGCCACCTATCCCTTCGAGCGTCCCATCATCCCCCGGTTTCACAGACAAGGCTTAGACTAAAATGAATGTTTGAGCTGTTTCAACTGAATATCTTAAAATATGCCATTGTTGTTTCTCAATATTCACACCAGTAATGTTTATCAAAGCTACTTAAATGTCCTAATTGAACTTAATCTAAGCCCTGTCTGTGAAACCAGGCCCATGTGTCTCAAAACAAAGTGAGCCACCCATCCTCTTATGAAAGCCCAGAAGTGCTGTCTAGGTAGGGCAGCTCACTAGATTTTGAGACACTACCATTGGCTCCTCATCAACAGACTCATTAGCTAACCTGCTAACAGGACTCCATGGATCCCCTGTTTACCAGCTAAGAAATACAACAAACAAATCAATCCAAATCAGGCCGATGACTAGCGAGCGAGCAGGTCCAAAACATCACAGCACATCTCGGGCCTCTTTGAAAGTGATACACATCACTGCATCCCACCTGAGCTGTCCCGACTCGTTCGTGAATGCGTACACTTGACCGTTATGGTTTCATATTGTTGTTTAAAATGAGGTTACCTTGTAGAAGGCCCCGTTGGAGCCGCGCACCTCCACAGCCAACCCGTCCATGTTGGTCGGCGAGTCCCCACGACTGAGCCTTTCTTTAGGCGCTCCTAAAGCGAGCGAGTCCGGTACCACCCCCAGCTTCACGGGCCTCTCGCCGTTCTCCGGCCGCTTGTGTGTGTCCAGTGTTTCGGGTGAAAGAGGGGGGCAAAGGTGACGGGGGAGCACAGGAGCCACAGGAAGGGGTTCAGCTCCAACACCCTTTCCAGCGGGGCAAATCAACTCAATGACTGCTGGTTAAAGCGCGAGAAAAGCTCGCGGTATTACAGTTAGAAACGGATTGGACTGATGTTGTCTGATGACGAGTGTTAGCACAACAGCTAGCGCAGCCGTTGATCAACGGTCACCGACGCCTTCTGGCACTTGAACTCACGGTTCCTTGCATATGATTTTCGTGAGAATCCTTTCTACTACGTCTGAAAACGCCGTTGATTGGGACGTTTGTTGTTTAATAAGACTGTAGTGCTGCTTCACCCTTCCCCTCCAACACACGCCGTCAGAGTGGAGCAGCAAGACTGTCTGTGAATGACCCCGAAATCCCCACCCCTCTCCACTCTAGCCACGCCCACTGTAGAGTTTGTGGTCGTGATTGGTCTACCGAGCTGCCACTCACGCGCAGTCGTGCGCTGTGATTGGTGGAATTGTCGGGGGCCGGTCGACGCGGACCCAGTGCTCGCGGATCCTCGTTCGCCGGGTTTGTCTTATTAGCGCCAGTAATGTGTAGTTAGTTGCTATATTTGGGTGGCTCAGGTTTTTGACTGATTCACAAAAACTGATATGTAGATACAGGTCATGTAAAGACCCAGTTTTAAGCCTACCTCAGGGAAAATATGATAATGTTTGTTAAACATGATGAGGCAATGCCAGATGCTTTGGGGCCTTTTATAACACCCTATCTATGCAACCACATGCACATTGTAAATAACCATGAAATGTAAGCCTACTCATTTTAAAACACAATTTGAAGGCTTTGGTGCATTAGGCACTACCAATTGATTTTATACGTCAATTATTTAAAATATCCAGTGTATTTCTTTTTGAATCAGGACTCATTTAAATCCTTGAAAATATGATATTTTTTGTTGAACATGATGAGGCGATGCCAGATGCTTTGGGGCCTGTTATAACACCCTATATGCAACCGCATGATAAATAATCATGAAATGTACTAAATTTAAACACACACTTTGAAGCCTTTGGTGCATTAGGCACAACCAATTGATTTTGTATGTCAAACATTTTAAATGTCCAGTGTAGGCTATTTCTTTTTGAATCAGGACTCATTTAAAATGTTATACTTGAAACTGCTGCTTTTTAAACCCAGTGCAATTCCCTGTTTGAAATACTTTATGGCAACATTAAAATACCATGGAATATGTAATCAAACGCCATGCATAACCACTGAACTATATTCTTACAATACTTTTTTTTAACTGATTTTGGATAGTGAAATCTTACAACTTCCTGACTGTTGTGGACTGATATCTGATACAATAATATATGTTTGGTTAACTATGATAAGTTAATATATGATAAGGTTAACTAAAAAGTACATCAAATTGTCTGGGATAGGCTACTTAACACACATGGAAGGTGTGAACTGTTCCAGGATGTTGGTTGACTAATTGATGTGTGAGGAATGACACGTCAAACAGTTTGACCAAATGAGAGGGTGAGGAGCTCAGGAGGGGGTTGACGGTGTAACAGCTGAAGACAGCAGATGTTGGAGGACATGTGTCGCGCATAAGAGGATATCTGAACAGATCCAAGGCACTGCAAAGGGATATAAAGTGGATTTGAAAGTTACTGACCTTTCTTCGGTGTCACATGATCCTTCAGAAATCATTCTAATATGCTGATTTGCAGATTCTTCTCACTGAGGCGCAGATTTGTCATTTTGCATGACGCCGCACTCAGCTTGTTGAACAGGTGCAAGGAAAACTAATCAAGGAAAATAAGCTGTGATGGCTAGCCAAAGAAAACAACACAAAGCTCCCTTTTTATGAAAGGACTAAACACATGCATATGTAATGACATTAGACAGAGGATAATGTAGAGCCACAATGTCCATATCTGTTCTCACAAGGTTTTGAATGGAGATTGTTGAGCATATAGAGAAAATATCTTAATCTAAAGAAATAATTCTATTTTTACAAACATCAGTGTGATTTCTGACTCCGTAGTCGTAACATTTTAGCATGTTATTATGCAGAATCATACATCAGTCATGCAGCATATCATACACAATCAGGAACTACTGAAATGAGAATTGATGTTTATACACTGTATTCAAAACTTGTGGTTCCAAAAAAAATTTAGGTTGCGACAAAATTCAATTTGCATAATTTTTTTTATTAAATTATAGATATTTTTTCAATTATAAAATATGTTTTTAAGGTACTCAATTTGATTTTTAGTATTTATTTATCTATTTTTAGCTTTTATTTTAAAAATGTTTTAGTGCTTATTAAAGGCAGACATTGGTTTGAAAATTGGCATTGTCTCTTGTTCCATATCCAGGTTTTTGTTCTGAGCCCCTTATTTGGGCTTTAAATGGCTTAGGACCAGTGTTGGGGAAGTTATTTCAAAAGTAATGCACAACAATACTAATTGCATTGCTTAGTTACTTTTGTGGGAAGTAGTCCATTACGTTATTAAATTGCGTTACTTTTTACACCTAGGCTGGGCTTCTTCTTTTTTTATAACAAAAAACAAAACAATAAAAAAGGTTTATTTTTAACAAATGTGAAGTCCCTTTCACACCAAAAGTAAAATGATCCTCTCAACATACATGGGGACAGGAGAGCTGTCAGTCAATACATGGGAAAACAAAGTAACTCGCCTTATTTAAAAAAAAAAAAAAAGTAACTGAAATATGTTGTTGTAAAATTGAAATGTAATGCATTACTAATAACTTGAAAAAGTAATCTGATTACATAAATCGAGTTACTCGTGATGCATTCCTCCTAACACTGCATGGGAATAATCACTCTGGATGCACAGGAAAATAAATAACATCATGCCAACACCGATATTCTCAAGCCTTTTAATAAGTAAATTTCACATTTTTGGCAGCCCTCTAAAACAATTAGGAACTGCTTTTGTACAGTTATGAAATGAACGTTTATCTACAGTGTGACAATTGAACCAGAAGTAGTATCAACCAGTATTTGCTTTACTAATTATTTAATCAGACTTCAAAAAGATAACAAACAAACGAACTGTACTTGGTAAGGCCATATATGAAAACAACGCAGCAGATTACTATTTATAAGTGTTTATTGATGCATACTCATACATTTCACATAGGCTACTATTTAAAAACAGTAGGCGTTATAAACTGCACAGTAAAGCTGTACATCATTGTTTCTGAATATCCACCTTTTATACGCCCCATGACGCTTTGCGCGGATTGTGGGAGTAACTTTCGTTAAACTGTAATTTTTTTTTAAAACTGGATACAGTGAGATAACATTATTCTACTCTCCCTTCAGCCATCAAACATTACAAAGAAATGTAAAAGTGTAAAAGCATTAACAAATTACAACAGACCATGAATAACCCCAAAAGCCTGATTATTTTCGCGGCAATAGACTGTTGCTTTAATCACAAATGTTCATTAGCTGGAACAGTGATGTCATTTCAAAGTGATTTATTATTAATATTTTATCTAGGCTACATGCTTTAGAAACAGTAAACACTGCTAATAGGGATTAGAAGTGAAAAGGGGAGACAGTTACATTTTAAAGCATCCGTGTAAACAAACATGGAAAGAGACGAGGATTTGAGGAGAAAAATAGAGATTCAAGGATAGGGGAGAGCCGGGACAGTTCAAACACTTTTCAGATTAACGTCGTTTTCTAAGATAAGGTTACAGATAGATTTTTTATTTGTTTGTGATCAACTCACATAGCCTATGTGTTCTTTTAGTAGCTATCATGTGTTATTCGGTACAAATAGAATTATTTAAGTAAAATTTGACTTTGAACGGTAGTTGTGCTTTGTTTCAATCGTCCCGGCTCTCCCCAGGCTAGACTATTCCAGTGAATTACTTATGGGATATCGTAAATTAAATCGGGAGAGCAGACCATAAATGCGCAGTATATGCTGTCCCTTTTCAGCTACTATTACAGCGGAACACAAAGGGGGGAACGAGAAAATAATCAGGAATAGGCTAAATGAATGCAGCGACTGAAAAGACCCCTCGCCATTGATTGTTATCGGTAATACCATCACTTTAAAATACCAAGCGTCGGGTTATTATCCTGACGTCTAAAAATAAAACATGAAGGAAATTTGACAGCTCATTCAAACAACCTGATGGATAATTAATATAAAGTGCAACCTTATTATTTAAAATGATTTGTTTCAGTCTTTTTGAGTGGAACCTTTCCAAACCGGAAGTGCCTCCCATAATCTAAAACGCAGTAGGAAAAAGGTGGATATTAGCCAGTTTCTCGCGGAAGTGAACATATTGATAGTTGCAGTATGCTGGAAAATAGTATACATTTTAGCCCATAGTGTAAATGCATCCAAAAGCAAGCACATGCAGTCTCTCTATATGTTATATTCTCAGTGCACTGCTCAACACAGCACGTGTGTGCCTGCCTTTGCATATATCTTCCAGGAGGTGTCAGACATGATTTGGAAATCCTTAAAACCATTTTAAAAGAGCTCGACCTTTGCTCTGGTTTCTGAGTCGCTCTGGTCCAGGATCTTTGGTTTTTAAGCAGCTTTTTTTTCTTCTATAATCCTCGAGCCACTTCTATATGCTTATTTCTCACTTTTCTCACTGTCAACACGATTGTGTTTCTGTTAAGACAACTGAGCATAGCACAGATTTGACAGATGTTGGACAAAATACACTACCATTCAAAAGTTTGGGGTCAGGTTTGTTAAAATTTTTATTATTTTCTTCAGCAAGGGAGCCTATCACTGTTTCCTCCAAAATATGAAGAAGCACAACTGTTTTCAACATTGATAATAATTAATCAATGTTTCTTGAGCATCAAATCAGCATATTATAATGATTTCTGAAGGATCATGTGACACTGAAGACTGGAGTAATGATGCTGAAAATACAGTTTTGCATCACAGGAATAAATTACATTTGAAAACATATTTTTTTGATCAAATGCAGTCTTGGTTAGGATAAGAGCCTTCCTTAAAAACAATAAAACCCCCAAACCTTTGAACGGTTACACCTGAACTCAGTACAGACGTAATAAAGTATTTTCAGCAATACAGAGACAGTTGTGTATTCGAGTCTCCTCAGGCTGTCTAGGAGTCTAAACACTTGACTGAAAATGCTGAAGGTGTGTATTTCCCAGTGACAGCGATCCAGAGGACGTGCAAATGTCTCATACCAGTCATATCTTAATGACATCACTGCAGGTAATTAGTCAAATCTCAGCCTGATAAGACATTTTCACGTCATGTGTGAAAGAAAAACTTGGTTTCAGCACATGCCTTTCAAAGACACCAACCCCCGACTAGCATCTGCACAAGACGACAGCTAAACATCTGCACGGCCCTTGGGAAAAGTCTGTACTCGCGATCCCTGGTGTGCCCTTTGACCCCGGCAGGGGCAGAAGAGAGATCTGCGAAGCTCTTGGCGAGCGTCGTTGCAAAGAAAGAAGTAGAAAAGAGGGTCTAGGAGGGTGTTGAGGCTTGTGAGCCCGTAGCAGATTCGATAGTACAGGTAGAGGGAAACTTCCACTGCACACTGGTCTTTTTCACTCTCCGTAAGAAGCAGGGTGACAAATCTGTAGCCGACCACCAGATGATAAGGTGCAAAAATGACGATGAAGATAACAGTGATGACAACCAGGGTGGCGACGATCCTGCGGCGTTCGTGATCCGGGACAGACGGGGAGTTTCGTAGAGTCAACCCGATTCGGGCCGAGGTGTACCTGAATGTGAATAAAAGGAAAGAAAGAAAGGCCAAAAGGTTAAGATGATATAGTTATGATTGTGTTTACATTCCTTTAAAGAGACAGACGTTGTATCTGTGTTTGTCATCTTTGCAATGGCATTTTGCCGGTATGCTGATTCATTCCTGGGGCTGTGTGTGTGCTGAGACAACATGTTTCTAAAAAGTTTGCATGGGCAGTGACAAATAAGAGCGTCTGTGATATGGTGAGAACCAGTCAGTGACATTTCACCAACTTTACAGGAGGGCCAAAACAAAACATTACCATTGTTTGATCTGACTTTGTTTACTGATTTCAATCTTTTATTATGAAAAATGAGAACACACATGGATGACAGTTTACTTATTGAACACTATTTTAACATTTATTCTGATTTTTTTTTTATAAAAAAAAAAGATTATATGAAAAAAAAATATGATCAATAAGTTGTCAACATATGTTTTTACATTGCTTTAACTCATCAAAATTAGTTAAGCAATTTTCAACTTTTTTTTATACGTTTTACAAGATTCAACACTTTTTTAAAAGTCAGTTTAATATAATTTAAGTTGAAATTACTTAAACATCCAAGTTGATTGTACTTAAAATCGAAGGCAGCTTATTTTTTTTACAGTGCATTAACTGAATGATACTGAAGTAATGAATTGCATAACTAATTATTATTAACAACTAATTAATAACATTTTGCCATTTAACCAACTTAAAGTAGGCTCCAGAACTGTAGGTTACTAAATATTGAGGTCATGAAAACATAACAAAAACAATGTGCGTCATAAAGAACGTTTCATATGGTTTTGTTCATGAGACTCTGACTGACTTGTAAAGTCCACATAAGACTGCAGGACACTGTGATCTGTGTGCTCAGTGGAAGTACGTAAGTCTTTCCTTTCCACAGCAGTGATCCCAGGAGGACATCTGTATAACTTTTTAGGTTCCAAAAAAAAAAAAGATAAAATGATATGATAACCTCTGGTCTCCTGTTTTCCAACTTCAAGCATTTTAAATGCTTGGCCAGACAGTTCATATTTGAACAGAATCCCTTTTGGATCCTCTTTTGTGTAGCGCAGCCACTTTTTTCCTGTTTCTCCCTCTGCATCTTTGGTTTTGTTTCAGACCAAGTGTGATGAGAAGGATCCAGAAAGCCACTGTGACTAAGTTCAAGCACCATGGTCTTCCTCGCCATCCTTACAAGAGTGTAATACCCATCTGAACTGTACACAGGCCCATTCTCTCTGGCTGTCTCAATAGCTGCATGTCCAGATTTCCATGAATTTGTGGTCAGTAATGGATTTTTTTTTTTACTGCATGGAGGCACAGGGCACTAGAGAGGACAGATACGATCTTCTTCACCTCCATGCCACATGTAGCAGTTTGCTCCTTTGCTGCTTTATTAATATATTCTTTATTTCAGACTCAACAAGAGGTCCATAGGAGAACATGTAAAAGAGACAGACAGACAAATAAAAAACAAAGGATTACTATAATCCATATAAACAATTATTCATAGACTGTCAGGTTGTAGGTGCTCAAATCCCTGACTCGCTCACGTTACTCCATGGAGTGGTCAGCACTTGTTCGAGATCAAAAGTGACTGCTCTGAACGAGGACTGTTCTTGTGCACGTCTCATCATGTTTTTTTTAATGTTCTCGGACATGTGTGGTCATGGTTTTGGATGTTTTCATTTTCTCCATCATCATTCCAAGAAATTAGCGTAATAATCTTCAGGCTGTCTGGCTTACATGTGGTGTCAACCATTTTGACTCATGTGGTATCCAGAGGCTTTACCCACAACACATTTCTCAATGCCAAAAGAGTGTAAGTGCAGTTACGCCCTTTTAGCACCAATAAAAGCCACTAACTTATGTCTTTTGGCTTATAATGAATAACTCCAAAATGATTAAGCACTGACTGAATTGTGTCCTTTGAAAGAGCTCATAAAGAGCTTTCAGTTGATATATAGCCTCTCTCCATTTCACCTTAAATGTCACTTACCCCCCTCTGGTTCTCACCCCTCGAAATCTAGTTTAAAACACATGCCAAGTTCTTAGAAATGTACTTCATGTTGGTTTCCTTTTGTATGAAAATTTTTGTCAAACATTTTAAATTAATTATGCTTAAAAAGTTATGTAAAGTTAGTGAAACATCATAGTAAAAATCTAAAATATAGATTTAAAATATATTAGGGCTGTCAAACTGATTAATCGCATCTAACATAAAAGTTTGTGTTTATATAATATGTGTGTTTATGTATATATACTGGTTGCACCATGCATTCCTAAGAAATGATAATAACAAAAATCAAGAAATGTCATTCTTTTAATTGTGATCTTTTTCTTTTCTTTTTCTTCATGATGTAAATATTAAATATATTTTACAAATTAAATAAAAAACATGCTCATATTAGAAGAGGCAGTGTTAGTGTATTAGTTGTAGTCTACTATAGTTGTATTAATATTTTGGAGTTTCTTTAATTTTTAATATTTTTAGTTTTCATGTTAGTTTCATTTTTAGTAATTTTGCTGTGTGCTTTTGTCATTTATTTTTTAAATATTAGTTTTAGCACTTCAACTATAATAATAATATTTTTTTCCATTTCAACTAAAACTTATTTCAGTTTGTTGCCTAGGCAACATTTCAAATGTTCATTTAGTTTATGGTTATCAAGTAATATTTATGTTTTATTTTAATTAACAGAAATGTTTTTAATAGTTTTAGTTAACAATAAAAAATCTGAAAAGAGGTGTACAGTCATGGCCAAAAGTTTTGGCAGTGTCAAACATTTTATGTTTTGCAAAGATTGCCGCTTCAGTATTTGTAATTATTATTATTATTATTATTATTTTTACATGTTTCTATGATAAACTGGAAAACAGTAATAAGCATTTCATAAGTTTGAAAGGCTTTTATTGGTAAAAACTTTCAATAAATGCAAAGAGTCAATATTTACAGTGTTGACCCTTCTTCTTCACAACCTCTTAATTCACTCTGGCAGCTTCTAGGCCAAATCCTGTCTGATGGTGATCCATTCTCGCCTTATTGTGAGTAGATCACAACTTGAGGACTTCTGCTTGTCCACAAGTTCTCTTTGGGATTAAATCCAGAGAGTTGCCTGACCACAGATCCAACATTTCAATGTAATGATCTCCGAGCCACTTCATTTTCATTCCTGCTTTGTGACATCATGCTAGAAAATGCACGGATCTTCAACAAATTTCTCCCGGATCGCTGGGAGAAGTTGCTTTTGTGGAATTTTTGATACCATTCTTTATTCCTGGCAGTGATGTTGGGCAGAATTGTGAGAGAACCCACTCTCTTGGATGAAAAGCAAATCCACACATGGATGGTCTCTTGTGGCAGCGTTCACCTTTTCTTCTCCGGAGTCAATCGATTTTCCAGATGTCCCAAACAGTCAGAAGAGGGCTTCATCAGGGAAAATAACTTCACAGTCTTCTGCTGTCAAATTCTTGTACTTTTTGGAGAATTCCAGTCTGTCCTTGGTGTTTTTCTTGGAGAGAAGTGGCTTATTTGCTGGCCTTCTTGACACCAGGCCGTTATCCAAAAGTCTTTCCCTCCCTGTGCAGATGCACTCACACCACCTCCTGCCAATATTGAGCAGCTCCTGGTGCTTGCTGGACAGTCTGAAGCCTTCTTCACTGCAGCTGAAGTTTTTGATGATCCGGAAAATGGTTATTTGTGAGGCCATTTTGAGTCGAAGCAATGCATGTTTTTCTTTGGAGGTAACCATTGCTAACACAACAACACAATGATTGGAAGCAATTCTTCTCTCCCTTTATAGGAATCAATCTGCTCTTAAAATCCAATCAGAATGATTTCACCTGACTAGTACTCGTTCACACTTTCCCATGTGCTGATGATTTGATTAGTGAAGTTATGTTGGCTGGTCATTTTGGGCCAGGGCCAAAAACAGTGAAATTTGGGGTTTTGGGATAAAGGAAATATTTGTTGGCCAATTGAAGCTTTTTGAAATTATTTTAAAATGCATCTGCTCACTCTATCTACAACTCACAATAATCTAGAAATCAACACCACAGAGACTGAACTAGCAAACTTTGCGAAAGACAAAATGTATGTCACTGCCAAAACTTTTGGGCTTGACTGTACTGCATGTGCAAGTTGCATTTTTAGGGCCAGATTAACTAAACAGGGCAAATTAGAGGCATGAGAGCGCAATCCCATAAAAGCGCCAATGAATGGAAAGTTCTGTGGATGATCTAGTAATGACGCACAAATTAAAGAACAGAGACGCAGCCTGACCAAAGCAATCTATCAAGAACAGTGCAAATTAGCATCTGGTAAATAATGGCACACATGCCAGTAAATGATAGCACACCTTATAAAACGGTTAGTAACAGTTCTTGATTCGGATTGGTCAATTATAGCTGTGTTTTTTTCACGGTAAAACATGGCTATGACCGCTTCACCCAAACGGTTCTATGTATCACTACACAACACCCCTAGCAACCACTCTTAGCAACGTAAACATGTTCTCATTGATGTTGTTCTTTGAAGGTTTTAGAGTAGAGTATTGTGAGAGATCGAGTAAGCGAGTGTACCTGCATTTAAGGCCATGTGCCACCAAAGCATTTTTAGCCAGCTGAAAACGCCTAGCTTGAGAGCATTTTGGCAGCACAGCATTTTTTTCAGTTGAGACACTTTGCTTGTTATGATACGGAATATCCGCGAAAGTGTTAATATTATCTCATTTCACACATCATTTTTTTCTGTGTTGATTCTATATTAAAATGTCGATACAATGTAACATATTTTCTCTGGCTCTTGTTTTAAATGATTCTGTTCCGTTATTATGCTTGCTGTTGTCATCTGTTGACGTTGTACAAGATGAATGTGGCGATTGGTCGGTGTCTTATTAGTCCCGCCCCTCCTCCGCTGTGATTGGACGGTTGCGTAAAAAGTGACAGTGATGAGCGCTGCGTTTTACCCAAAGTTGAACATTCTTCAACTCTCGGCGACCAGTAAAAAACGCCAAACGCTCAGCGCTTCAGCGTGAAAAAGACGCTCAGCGCTTCGTTACGCTCATGGCGTTTTAAAAACGCGGTGCTCCCATTGAAAACAATTGAAAAAACACGCCAGTCGCGTGAAAAAACGCTTTGGTGGACACACGGCCTTACAGTAGATATAGCATTTTCCTTCAGCTCAGTCCTATATTCGTAATAAAAAATCTGTTTGAATGTTCGCTGCGATATCTTGTCCTTTTAACAGTTAAGGGGCTTTCCTGTGCCCTGACACGCATCATTGTCTTGCTTCTCCGTGTTCACAAGTTTCAGTCCTTTCAATATAAATCTTCTTTACTGGCTGACTGACTCATAAAGTATTTTGCCGCCATCTAAAGGCAAAATATTGTAACTTCTGTTGCTGGTCAGGGACTGTTTTTTTTCCAGCGGAAGGAATGCATTTAGTGATTTTACTACATGAAAGTTGCCATGATACATATTTTTTTGGGCTTTAATATTTGTATTGTGTGGTAACTGGTAACCATTAAAAAAAATATATTGTTTACATAAATCACCTTGCAGAAGCATTTAAATACTCTCCTCCCATTAAAGGGATACTTCACCTCTGGAAAGATGAATGTGTATTTAAAATAGGTCATTTAGGTAGAAGAAATGTGAAATTATTTTTGAATTTGGAGCTTTCTAGACTAAGAAAAGCCAGAAAATGTATTTTCTGGGAGCGGGAATTTTCTTAGCAATGTTAAAACGCACATCAACCGGTCACTTGTTTAGCGTTCATGTAAACACTACATTCAGATTCACCGATCGGATTGAATTCAGTTAGATTGAAACAAGAGGTGTGCATGTAAACAATGAATGGCGACTGCAGAAAGCAAAAGCTGAATCCCGGACATTTTGGACGATCTCGACGGCCGGACAAGTCCGGGAAAAAGAGTATGGTAACCCCTACTACTCAGCTTTCTCCTACTACTCAGCTTTCTCCACAGAACAAGAGCCTGTTAGCTTAGCTTCCAAAGAAAGACGGCTGACACTGTGTACATTCTGTGAGTGAGATCCCACCCTCTATGGGCGGGATGAAAACATGCGGGACAGCTCCTCCTACTGGCTGTAGCCTCTGGCCAAAAAATCCTCAGATGACGCAAGATGACGATTTTTGCGTCATCGGAGGATTTTTTCCAGACAAAAAATACATAAATCTCTTGTCTCAGGGGGATATGAGGGTGGAAAGCACGGTAATTTGAAAATACTACAGGTTTTCTACTAATACAAAGCTTAATGCTAAATCCTGAAGTATCCCTTTAAGTTTGCGTCTGAAATGGTCAGCCGCAAAAATAACCCTGTCCACGCCTTTTCAGGACTGTTTTTTCACTGAGTTTCTTTATTAAAACCTGACAGTAGTTTTTTAACATCAAAAGAGGGTTTGCGCTGGCACAAGCTATTAGTAAATCCGGCCCTTAATGTGTTTTTAAATAAATGATTAGATCTGGATCCAATAAGAGCATTATTTCATTGACCCAGCTGCACTGAAACTCCAAAACATGTGCCTTTCACTTACCCTAGTATAGAGCAGGGCATCAGGAACCCTAACACAACTGTGGCAATTTTGAAGTAAGCGTATCTGGTGCTTACAGGGTACTGCTCCAGACACAGCTCTCTCTGGGGCTCGAACACAGATGGGTACAGGCCAGTCAGGCAGAACAGAAATATCAACGTCCACACTATTACACCGGAAAAGGCTGCCACACGCACTTTCCGTACGCCACGGCTGCTAAGAGGATACACGATCGCTAGACAGCGGTCCAGGGCGATGAGGCAAAGGAAAACGACGCTGGCATAGAGGTTAACGTAGAAAACGTAGCCCACTAGCTGGCAGGTCACAGACCCGTAAGGCCAGCGGTGGTCTCCCTGCAGGTAAAGGATCCACAGAGGCAAGGTGAGGAGCTGGAGAAGATCTGAAAGCAGTAAGTTGAGGATATAAACCAGTTGGCATCCGCCTCCACCAGACCGGCCGAGCTGGTACAGGCCCCACAGGGACAGCAGGTTGACTGGGAGTCCGATAGAGAAGGCAAAGCTGTAGATGTAGGTCAGACCCAATCGGTCATTTGCCAGAGGAATTTGGCAGCTCCCATTGGTCAGGTCTGTGGAAAATTAGGGGGAAGAATTGCTCAAATCTGAAGTGTATATAGCTCAAATAACAATACACTCTAAAAAAGTGAAGGGTTGTTTTAACCCATATTTGGGTTAAATATGGACAAACCAACAGTTGGGTTAAAAATTTAATTTAAAAATGTAACCCAATAGCTGGGTTTGTCCATATTTGACCCAAATTTGGGTTAAAACAACCCTGCATTTTTTAGAGTGTAGGAATGCACAATATATCGGCACCATATTGGTAATCCAAAGATATTAGAAATTTTTGACATTCATGTGAATCAGTATTATTTGATATTGGATGTTTAATTGTGCATGCTATTTTTACATTAAAATTAACTTTGTCATCATCTTACATTCAACCTTTGAAGAAAAAAAACAAACAACTGCTTAGTAAATTACTATACCATTCAAAAGCTTGTTTTTGTTTTTTAAATGAATTAATACTTTTATCCAGCAAGGACACGTTTAATTGATCAGAATTGAGAGTAAAGACTTTTACTTTGTAACAAAATGTTTCTGTTCCAAATAAATGAACTCTCTAGAGTCCAGAAAAAAATGCATCACCGTTTCCACAAAACTATGAAGCAGAGCAGCGCAACTGTTTTCAACATTGATAATAATAATAATAATAAATGTTTCTTGAGCAGCAAATCATCATATTAGAATGATTTCTGAAGGATCATGTGACACTGAAGACCGGAGTAATGATGTTGAAAATTCTGCTTTGATCACAGAAATAAATCACATGTTAAAATATAATAAAATAGAAAACAGTTATTTTAAATTGTAATATTTTTACTGTATTTGTATCAGATAAATACAGCAAATAAATGCTATAAATGAGATTTAATTTTAAAAAAGACATCTTACCAACCCCAAACTTTTGATCGGTATGTTGCGATGCTTAATTTAACATAAAAACTTTATTTTTAATTTATTCAAACAAAACAGTACCAAATTTTAATGTCAATCATTCATAACATGAAAAATATATCAGTCTGTATCGGCCAGAATTTTAATAATGTGCATCTCTAGTTGTTTTTTGTGTGTGTGTGTGTGTGTGTGTGTGTTTATGTAATGCAGAAGAATGATAACTTACTCAAAATCATGGTTTCTATGGTTGTGACTTGTCCATGACATTTGAATCTTCAAACTCTTCATTAAACATGTTGAACCAAACCTCTCCACTCCTCTTAGTTTTTCCAGTCACATCTGACAACGATTAAGCAACCTTGGCACAGAAACGTCACATGACATGGTTCCACTATAGAAATAATGTTTGTCATCAGATAAAACATTTCAAATATACAACAATCAACAAACTACAGTTCCAGAACCAATGCATCTAAATATCCTCACCTTGATTAGGTCTGGAGAGCGTCTTCTGCATGTCCAGCTCTATGTGCATGAACCTGTATGTGTGTGTATGAATTCAAGTGGAAAAGTGTCCAACCAGGGGCTTGTCTGGCTTTTTGATCATTTCCCCCAGCAGGAAGCCACTTCTACTGCTTTTGAGCAGCAACATCCTGAAGCCTTTCTCCTTCAGAACAAAAACACCCTCCTGCCTACAGGCCATTATGTGAGGCAGAGATATGAGAGAGTCCAGGCTGTTCTTTCAGACGGAAGGGCCACTGAGAGACAAGCTGTAACACCCTTACATTCGTTTCCATGTCCCCTGTGACACCCCTCTACCCCACGTTTACTGGACACTGTTTTGATTGGTGTATCGACACAATGTAAAAAGCAAACAATAGAGGTTTTACCAGCCAATGCACATTTGAAAACAAAGTAATCCTGGGGGTGGCAATTTTGGGCATGTCCGAGTATTTCAGAAACTGAGGATCAACTGGGATTTTTATGCACAATCATCTCTAGGGTTTACAGAGAATGGGCCGAAAAAAAGGAGATATCCATTTGAGCGACAGTTCTGTGGGTGAAAAAGCCTTGTTGATGCCAGAGATCAGAGGAGAATAATTGGTTCAAGCTGATAGAAAGGCAACTGAAATAAGCGCTCGTTACAACCGAGACCTGAAGAAGAGCATCTCTGAACACAGAAGAGCGTCTCTGAACACAGAAGAGCATCTCTGAACACAGAAGAGCATCTCTGAACACAGAAGAGCATCTCTGAACACAGAAGAGCGTCTCTGAACACAGAAGAGCATCTCTGAACACAGAAGAGCATCTCTGAACACAGAAGAGCGTCTCTGAACACAGAAGAGCATCTCTGAACACAGAAGAGCATCTCTGAACATAGAAGAGCATCTCTGAACACAGAAGAGCGTCTCTGAACACAGAAGAGCGTCTCTGAACACAGAAGAGCATCTCTGAACACAGAAGAGCATCTCTGAACACAGAAGAGCATCTCTGAACACAGAAGAGCGTCTCTGAACACAGAAGAGCATCTCTGAACACAGAAGAGCATCTCTGAACATAGAAGAGCATCTCTGAACACAGAAGAGCGTCTCTGAACACAGAAGAGCGTCTCTGAACACAGAAGAGCGTCTCTGAACACAGAAGAGCGTCTCTGAACATAGAAGAGCATCTCTGAACATAGAAGAGCATCTCTGAACACAGAAGAGCGTCTCTGAACACAGAAGAGCGTCTCTGAACACAGAAGAGCGTCTCTGAACACAGAAGAGCATCTCTGAACACAGAAGAGCATCTCTGAACACAGAAGAGCGTCTCTGAACACAGAAGAGCGTCTCTGAACACAGAAGAGCGTCTCTGAACACAGAAGAGCGTCTCTGAACACAGAAGAGCATCTCTGAACACAGAAGAGCGTCTCCGAACACAGAAGAGCGTCTCTGAACACAGAAGAGCGTCTCTGAACACAGAAGAACGTCTCTGAACACAGAAGAGCGTCTCTGAACACAGAAGAGCATCTCTGAACACAGAAGAGCGTCTCTGAACACAGAAGAGCGTCTCTGAACACAGAAGAGCGTCTCTGAACACAGAAGAACGTCTCTGAACACAGAAGAGCATCTCTGAACACAGAAGAGCGTCTCTGAACACAGAAGAGCGTCTCTGAACACAGAAGATAATCTCTGAACACAGAAGAGCATCTCTGAACACAGAAGAGCTTCTCTGAACACAGAAGAGCATCTCTGAACACAGAAGAGCGTCTCTGAACACAGAAGAGCGTCTCTGAACACAGAAGAGCGTCTCTGAACACAGAAGAGCGTCTCTGAACACAGAAGAGCTTCTCTGAACACAGAAGAGCTTCTCTGAACACAGAAGAGCTTCTCTGAACACAGAAGAGCGTCTCTGAACACAGAAGAGCGTCTCTGAACACAGAAGAGCGTCTCTGAACACAGAAGAGCGTCTCTGAACACAGAAGAGCTTCTCTGAACACAGAAGAGCGTCTCTGAACACAGAAGAGCGTCTCTGAACACACAACACGTCCAATCTTGAAGCAAAACTGGACAATAGAAGATTGGAAAAACGTTGCCAGCGACACTCAGATCGTAGGGGCAGAATTTGACGTAAACAACATGAAACTAACTGTGAAACTAAGAACTAGAAACTAATGTACTAACCGTGTACAAGGAAGTGGCTGGCGAGTGTATATAAAATGATGCTTAAATTGTATTAATTTAAATATGACAAATTTTTAAACATGGCTGTTTGTGTAGTGTGCTATGAATGCTTTTATTCTGCAGATGTGAACATGTGGTAAATGAATGAGAGCAGGAAAGAATTCATGACCTGAGATAAGAAATACCAGGAAGTGGATTAGAACTGAAACAAGCAAAGACGTTGCCTATTGAACCTTTAATGATGATTAAAAACACATTCACAGTGGGAGAGGGAACAATATCAAGGCTGGACTGGGGATACATCTTGTTGGCTTCTTAATAGGCACTAGATTATGTGTTGAGGATCTGGTGAAGACATCACAGTTAGAATAGCATACACTCTTAGAAAGAAATGTCAACAATTTAGGATTAACAATACTTGGGACATCCTTGTACCTTTTTTTATTTTTTATTTATAGTAGTACCTTAAGGTGCATTTTGCTACTAATATGTACCTTTTAAGGAAGGAAAAAAGTTCAAAAGATGTCATTTTAAGGGTACTGCCCCTGTGACAAGCTGTTGTACCCCTAAATGTACAATTTTTGCACTTTTTTTTTCTGAGAGTGTAGTTTAAAGTACAAAGTATATATGCTTTTTTATTCCATTTGCATTTTTTTTGCAGTCACAACCATAAAGTCAGGTTAATACTTCATCTAATACTGTAAAAACATACACACTAAAATATTCCTAAACAATATTCAGGCATTGCATGTACAACTTACATGTGGTCTACAGTTGTTTTTGTGAACACATCCACATTGGTTGCCACAGTAATGAAACAAGCATGTTCACCATGCATGAGACTATCAGAGCATGCATTCCCTGGGAATCAAACCCATGACCTTGGCCAGAATGCATTTATCAGCAGATGTTTCGCCATTTCATAACTTGGGAAATCAGATTTCATGTGAAAACAGGAAAAGATTTTTGCGAACTGCACGACATTTAATTTAGTTTCACCCAGTTTTGCAATAAGTACATCTAGAACAAGAGCATATCAAAAGCTCAGTTCAGTCCACTTTCCTCTTTTTGATTGACTTCCTGCAACACAAAAGCTTGCAGACATATACTGAGGTCAAAAGAGCGATCACAGTGAACGCCAGTAGAAATGCCAACACATCTAGGTTGTGGTACGAGTACCAAGGCAAATGATTAGCCTCAGAGCGAAGATGAGCTGCTCCTTTGTGTCTCATGACAAACTCAATCCAAAAAGTGGCACTATCAAGAGGAGACAAGGGCCGATCGCGATGCAACTCTGACAGTTTGCGGATGTTGCTTTGGTACATCGGGTTCTCCAGGACGTCTTTGAGGCCTTCGAGGAATTCTTGCGACGTGAGCGTTGCGACTTGAAGCACTCGAGCCGCACTTCGAACCTGCAGCCGCAGAACGTTGTCAAACTGGTCAAAGAGGATCGGCAAAGCTAAGACGGGGACTCCGTGGTAAATAGCTTCATAGATGCCATTGGTGCCGCCATGAGATACAAACATGCGAGTCTTCGGATGGCCCAGGAGATCATTCTGAGGAAACCACTCTAGGAGTAAAGTGTTGTTTCCCAAGGTCGAGGGTCGTTCCCCATGGTACCTCCACACGACTTTCTGAGGGATCTCAGCAAAGGCTGTAGCAATGGCTTCTGTGATCGTTTTAGGGAGAGCGCCGACCACAGCTCCCAAAGACATGATAACTACTCCATGCTCTCCAGAGCTCTGCATAAACTCTTCCAGATCCTCAGGAAGGGCTTGAGCCGGCTGACATTGAAAGCCGCCGATGTAGACCACGTTAGGCATGGTGGGTCGTGGAAACTCAAAAACAAAGTCCACTCTCATCAACCAAATGTCAGCAGATTGTTGCGCTGAGAGAAGACTAGTGCCAGGCGGGAAGTGGCGCTCAAGCAGTTCGCTGTAAATTGGCACGATTATCAATCGCTCCTGAAGTAGGCTGAACAGATGCCGTAGGAAATTTTCCGTCCGTTGCATGAAGCTCATTTGGTCGTGGAGCAATGAATTATACACTGGGATGTAGGATGGAGGTGATGGAGCGATTTGTATGTGAGCATCCCCAGTATTTAGCCAGCGTACATTGTAAACCAAGGGAAGTTGGAGGAAATTGGCTAAAAGGACTCCGATTGGGAACGCCGGGTCTGTTAGAAGCAAGTCAAACTTGGCCTCTCGCAAGCGTTCGACAAGCGCTGCATCATCCAAAATGGTGGAAATCATTTGAAGCGCTGCGTTGTGAAACACCTTTAGCATGTTGGTGATATCTTTCTGTTGTTCAAAGAAACGAACGAAGGGCGACATCCTTTGTAGTGCTAGCGACCTCTCTATCAACATCTTAAAGTAGTCAGGGCCGACGTCTTCGGTCTCCATTGGGCTGACGGTGACGATGTTGTAGAGGGAGGAATTCTCTTGGATGTACCAACTTTTAGACGAACGCACCACTGTGAGGCTATGGCCGCGGGTGTGGAGATTTCTCATAATGACTTGGATGTTCACCCAGTGACTGCCATCCTCAGGCAACACCAGGATATTTCCACCATGACAGCAGGACGACACAAAGAGCAGACAAGTCAGTGCAGAGAGTTGTGTCGACCTCAAATCCATCTTTTAGAAAGCTGTAAATACACAAAGAGAGAGACAGAGATAGATAGATAGAGAGAGAGAGAGAGAGAGAGAGAGAGAGAGAGAGAGAGAGAGAGAGAGAGCAGGATGTTTACAATTTTACTGCCAGAGTATTTTCTCAGAAAATAAATAGTAAGACATTTTGCATATACAATAGACATGGTTGTGATTGAAAAATGGAAATATAAACACTTGTGGAAGGCAGAGGTTGGTCTGAACTGTATAAAAATGCTCAAACGGTGCCCCAAAATTTATATAACCTTAATTTATTTTATGCATAGCTTATATAATATTGTATTACACACTGCCTGGCCAAAAAAAAAAAATATATATATATCGCTGTTTGGATTTAAATAGGCAAATGCTTAAGAGTCTTTGACTGGATCATTATTGCAGTGATTATTGTGTTTTAGCATGTTATATGTATGTTTAGCAAAAGTTATTCTAACCCTAATTGATGGAGTGTGTAGCTTTTCATTTCTTAAACAGCATGTAGGAAGACACATCATGGCCATATTCCAGGATGACAATGATCAGTTTCACATGAAGAATCATTTTCACACATGAATTGGCATGGAAAGTCCAGAACTTAAATTCATTGAAAGTCTTTGGGATGTGCTGGAGGAGACTTTACAGAGTGCTGGACTCTTGCATTGTCAATGGAAATTAATGTTGTGTTATTTCCATCAAGAGGTGCATACATTTTTGGTCAAGATCTTGCATTGAGTAAAGTCTCCTCCAGCACATCCCAAAGACTTGTGAATGAATTTGTCATCCTGGAATATGGCCATGATCTTCCTAAATGTCTCCTTCCTTCCTTTCTTTGAGGTCTAGGGTTAGAAGAACTGTTGCCAAACTGCCGGTCAGTGAATAATACATTATTATATAAGCGAAATAAATTAAGGCTATATACATTTTGGGGCACAATTTGAGCACTTTTATACAATCCAGACCAACTTTAACTTCACATAAGAAATGTTTCATGTCTGAAACCACTTTAAAGTGCAACAAGTTTGCCCCTGACCATACCATTTCATAATATTTACCAGCAAGCATCAGGAATGATATATGAGAGTGCATTAAAAGAAAACAGTCAGAACGAGAGCATTTCTGTGTTTTTGTTTGATCTGTCCTGCATCTACATCTCTATACTGGAATTACCTGTTCCTGTTTTCAGATAATAATCCATTTGTTAGCTGGAACAAATTGTATCGTAATAATCTCCAGATCTTGAGGTAACAAGCAAAAGCAAAAACAAAAACTCTGCAGCTGTTCAGTACAAGATACTTGTCTCATCCTTGATGGCCGAATCCTTACTGTTAGGAACTTCTCTCTTTCTCTTCCTTTCCTAAATCCCACATCCCCTCCAGCTCCTCCCACTGGCTTTCTCTACCAACCTATCTGCACAGTGTAGCTCAAATATGTGCATTCAGCTCAACAACAAACCTCAAACACTCCATGCCAAAAAAAAAAATAACATACCATCAAGAGGCCTTAACAGGGTTTATCGAGCCATGTGCCCACAGATCAAGGATTTTAATATCACCTAACACATTATGAAAACATCGGCTTTTTAGCACATTAGTATTGATCTTTGTTTGAGGCATTACCAGTATACGTGCTGAACAAAAACATTCAGGGAGGTTTCCTTTATTGTATGACTCAGCCACTCCTGTCGACGCTCTGGTTGTCTTGTGCAAACACTGCCAAAACAAGCTTTGGATTTCCAAAATGTATACACACACATTAAAGATATGATCACTTCCAACCACACTGTATAAGACAGGCCAAAACAGGCAAAAGGCTGTGTGTTTCTTTATTAAACGTCCTTCTCATGCTGTGTAACATGAGATCTAAAGTGGCCTCTGGTCACAGTTTTGGATTAGCTTCCAGTCAGAGAGAGAGCAAAATGTCCTCACTGATCCCCTGTTAGCCTTTGTGTGAATTAATGTTAAACTTTAGGTTCTAGACTGAATAACAAGGCAAAACTGGGGCGCTGCAAAGGGGCTATTAGCACTCAGCTCACACATAGTTTTGTTTGCCAAAAACCAGCTTGGATCAGTCATTCTTGGAGTGAAATGCATCTAAACATTCATTTAAGTTCTAAAGATCACTAATCTGTTCTGTGCAAAGCAAAATCCAGCACACTGAGTTTGCACTTTATATTAATGTAATACATTTACAGAGGTTTTTTTTTTTTGTTACATTGAATTGTATTGTAATTAGTGCTGGGCAACGATTAATCGATTAAAAGTTTGTGTTTACATAATATATGTGTGTGTACTGTGTATAATTATTTTGTATATATAAATACACACACACATGCATGTATATATTTAAGAAAAATGTGTTATTTATATATAAAATATTTATATATAATATAAATTATATATACATGATATATAAATGCAAATATTTCTTAAATATATATATATGCATGTGTATATATATATATATATAAAATCAAAATAATCATACACAGTACACACACATATATTATGTAAACACAAACTTTTATTTTGAATGCGATTATTTGCGATTAATCATTTCCCAGCACTAATCATAATGTATTTTCCATTAAACACTTTTTATTTAGAATGGTCAATTTGTTTTACACCATTACAATTATAACGTGATTATAATTGCAACCAACTGCATTATCCTTTTTATCATACCATTTCAAAATAATAAATTGTAATGCAAAATAGCTAAATGAAATTTTTCTTGAATATTTGAGAGCAATACAGTCATAATCTTGCAGGACTGGTTTGGAGATCTGGATCATCTACTGCTAAAAACCCAGTCAGCAACATAGTATCGGCCCAAATCCGGCCCACATCTGGTCCCAAATGTGGACCGGATCTGGGCTGACACCATGTAGCTGTCTGGGAAGGTTTTACTAATCAAGATCTGCTTGTACATTACAATATTAGAACAACTAATAATATGTAGTTTCAACTTAAAAAAGTGTTCATGATGCCTTAAAATTTTAAGCTTAATCAACTTGGATTTTTGAGTCATCACAACAACAAAAATGCTAAATTTAAGTTGTGATAAATAATTGTAAAAATCATTTTATCCAGTGTAAAGAAACTTGCAAAGAGAAAATACAGCTTAAATTGAACTTGCTGAGACAGTCAACAGAAGTCTTGCGTCATCCAGACTAGAAGCCACCAAATTCCTGCTGTTGTTTTGGGCAATTCCAGGAAGTGTCCCAAACTATAAGGCCAACCTGAATTGCTAAAATGCATACAGGTTGCTGCATACTGCAAAAACATAAAAAAATAAAATAAAATAAAACATTTTCTAAAACAGTGCATTTGCTGTTTTCCAACAAAAATACCTAAACATCCTAAAAACTAGATAAATTTACCTGATAAACAACTTTGTGCACATTCTGAGAATATATCTTGAATTATTTTCTTTACCCCGTTGTCTAATAGTTTTATCCTGTTTTAAAGCAGGGTCGCCACAGAACCAAAGTTTTAGTAGTTGGTACCAGTCAAATTTTGCAGTTCTCGGTACCAAAAAACTTTTGAATTAAGTACTTTAAAAAAAAATGCAAGCCTTCAAATATGTTTGTCAATTCAGAAACTTTGCAGAAACCAGAAAAACTGGAAGAGATTAAGCATATCAGATTTAATATCTGTGAAACAAGTCTTGTCTTGCACAGCTTCTTCTATGGAATTTTAGATATTTTGAAGGGAAAACAAAAGCATCGATTACAATTTATTTTCTGCAGTTACTATTCATTTTATGTTGTAACAGCTTTTTTTTTCTTTTTTTTACTCACAGTGTCATTTGACTATAAATGTCATTAAATAGAAACAAAAACACATAATACATCAAGCTAAAAATAATGAAAATATGTTCTCCCTAGAATTTTGTGCTGTGCATTATAGGCAGGCTTTTCCCATAATGAACACAACAAACAGAAATGACAATAGGCTTGTATTCACCAAGCAGGAAGAGGTTTAACATTGTTACTTGTGTGTTAGCTATCCATTTGTTTGGCAGATTCACATACCGACACAGCAAAAAGCGCAACTAACTAACAAAATCTGTGCAAAATATGAAACTTGCAAATGTGCATAAGCTTTAAAACACAGAATGGTTTGAAATGTTTTGTGAAACTCTTACTTGTCTCTGCCAACAGGCGAGGCTTGCAGTGTTCAGCTGGTTGAGCAGAAAACTGGTCCATCGGTGCAAAGTTCAAATGTTCAGTGTTAAAGTGGCGATCAGAACTAATATTTTATTTAATGTTTAAAAGAACTGGGTGCAACAGTTAATAATGGCTAAGCATAACGTTTAATCTTTAAACTTATTTTTAGACCTGAGTGAGACATCAACAACTATTTTCGACACATGAAGAAGTCTTAAACAGTCCAACAAGCTACAAAATCATCAACGCAAACAACTTGTAGATTACTAATCTTGAAAAAGATTCAACATTCAGTTTGAAAGAGGAGGCGAGCTGCCAAAAGCAACAAAGGCAGGTGTAATTGCTGACTATGACTCCAGGCTATGACTCACTTCATGGACTTTATCACAAAACCACAGCTTCCTCTTTCCTCTCTTACTTTCTATAGTTCAAATTACCTGGTACAAAACATTCTGCCTCTGGGAATACTAAATGTTATATTTGGAGCTGACTGAGAATATTGTACCTTAATGTTTTCTCATATTTTGCAAGCTTCAAAGAGGGCTGCCTTGTCCTGACCAAATAGAAAATTTGCTTAAAAATGAATATAGTGAGTATGTGTGTGCGATTGTGCATAGATATGACTATGTATTTAAGCAATTGATGGTATATGGGAAACAGTATGAAAAAGGTCACATACAAACAGTCGATGCCAAACCCCCCCTGTAGAGAAGTAACCCAGACAGTAACATGGTGTCGGCCCAGTACATAGTACACGTGGATTCCACACGGCCCGGATGTGGGCCGACACTATGTTGCTGTCTGGGAAACCATATTTAGTTGATCAAAAATGTAAAAACATGATTGCCCCGTTATGCTATTTGAACTTATTTCTTCGCTTCCACTCAGTGAACCGTATTGGATTTTGAATTCAAGTTTATAAGATTTGAAAAAATTAAGTAATCCATTGTCTAGACCAGTGGTTCCCAAACCTGTCCTGAAGGACCCACAACACTGCACGTTTTCTTTGTCTCCCTATCAAACACACCTGATTCAACTCATCAGCTCATTAACCCATGTGATGATGAGCTGATGAGTTGAATCAGGTGTGTTTGATTAGGGAGACAAAGAAAACGTGCAGTGTTGTGGGTCCTTCAGGACAGGTTTGGGAACCACTGGTCTAGACCAGTGTTGGGGAAAGTTACTTTTAAAAGTATTGCGTTACAATATTGCATTAAAAGTAACTAATTACTAATAACATTCGAGTATTCAAAAGACAGCTGAAAACCCATCTTTTCTGTGAGAACTTAACCTCATAAAAATATATATATATATATATATATATATTTCCTTTTCCTTTAACCCTCCCTTATCGGGCTTATGCTACTCTGAACAATGCCTGAACTTCGTATTTTGAGCACTTCTTGCGTTGTTTTTGCCTCTTCACGATGACTCGCTTAATTAGTCCTAATTTGTAAGTCGCTTTGGACAAAAGCGTCTGCTAAATGACTAAATGTAAATGCAAACTAATTGCATTACTTTTTATGGAAAGTAAAGCGTCATGTTATTTTTGCATTACTTTTTCTTGTTTGTCTTTTAATAACAACAAAAAAAGTTATATTTTGGGCAAATGTAAAGCCTTAGGCTGAAGAAAATGCGAATGCATGCCTGTACAGAAAAGGGCGCAAATAAAACAAACACAAAAATAATGTTAATTTAAAGTCATTTTTGCTTATTAGTATGGGTGAATTGGATCATGGAAGGTCAGCAGCAAAGACATTGGTTAATAAAGTGAGATTAAATACATAAAGTATATTTGTGTAATTTAACATTTAATTATTGCAGGTTTGTATAATATTCTGAGTTTGCATTTCACTGTTTGTTTTTTTCACACTCAGCGTGAATCTCCAGCGTCTCGACTAAAGGAATTTTTATACTATAAAGAGTATTTTACCCCGAGTTGCAAACGCGAGGTTACGTCTGAACTGAATATGATGAAATAGAGCACATTCAAAAAAATAATAATGATTAGAAAACGCGTATATGTATTGAGTTGTCCTTGCGACCGACATGCAAAACAAAAAACAAAAAAAACTGCGCGATTCTCAACAAAAGATTCTCATGAGATTAGAATCACCCGCAAATATTCATGGACTTACGAGTTACAGTTACCTTGACGAATCTTTCACTGAATGAACTGAAACCAAATTGAACTGCAAGTATTACTGTATGTTTAGAAATGTAGCAAGTTTTGTGCACTTCGGAAACACAAATTAGCGTAACTGATCGTTCATATGACGGCATGTTATCATAGACTGCAACTTATACTGGGTTACCATATTATATTCAAAGAATCCTTAACGACATGTCCAAATAGCAATGGTATTTGTAGGGCATGTGTCCAAAAACCCATGTTATAGACCCATGGACCTTTTTGGTACTTTTTGTCAGTTTATGATGCAACACTTGTATGTTGAATCAAGTTCTCACAGATGACGCAGGCACAAAGGTCAAACAGGGGCAGACATCAAATCTCCCCAAAAACTGCTGCTGTGGAACCAGTAAAGCAGGTGTGGCACCATGTGGTGAAGCAGCCTGGAGAGTAGCAAATACAAAAATAGATAAATTACTGAATGAATCACTCGAAATGATGATGAGCACTTCAAACTCACAGACATGGCAGTCATCCACAGCATCCACAGATTCCAGTGCTCCACTGATTCGAGCTCACTGTTATCACAGCTGAGGCTGTTGAAATATCATGTTTGTTGCTATATGGTAGCCACTGCAGAGTGAACTGAGAAGATAAGAACAGAATAAAATAAGCTAAGAACTGATTTATTATTGATTCAGCTTTCAGATGAACTCACCAAGCTCTTCTCACAGACAAAAAATGTCTTCTGTGTTATGGCTTAACAATTCAACAGAAAGAAGTCATGTGCTTATTTGAATACAAGAATGAAGAAAGTTTCCTTGTTACCCATATATTTTTGCACATGGGTTCCCCTCAGGACCTGAAAGGTAATTATGCTTCAGGAAAAGGTCATGTTGTAATTTAAAGTAGCTGATATTTAGTTCTGGAGCTTGACAGACACTGGCCTCATACGATTTAATGTAAGTCATACGTGTTCGCAACACCGTTTTTGAATGATTAATTTTCAATAAACTATGGAGGTTGCAATGTAAAGATGACTCTATATGCTGTGAATTGATGTTTATTCCATGTTTTAGTTCTGGACCTTGACAGCCACAGGCCTAATTCAATTTCATAAAAAAAATAAAAAAAAACTATGGACATTGCAATGTAAAGATGATCTTAGATGACTAATGCTGTTATTTCATGTTTACATATTATGCAATCATTTCATTTTTTCAACTTCCCACATTTTTATGGCAAAAAAAATGGACGATTTAGTGTTTGTCCAGACCTGTAAATGATTGAATTTTGTGTGTTTGCAAACAAATGTAACCTTAGAAACTTCTACACACCCTTAAGCAGCTGTTTTCCACTTTTACAAAAAAGTTAATAGTAACTGGGGTTGACATGCAAAAAAAAAAAAAAAAAGCACTATACAACTACTAATGCTAGGCCAAAATGTAGATTAATATTAATATTCACATGCGCAAAGTTATTATGAGTTACCTGTGTCATTGTAAGCCCCTTCATCAATTAGTTTCAAGTCTGTTCCATATGCAGTTGATATCTGATATCCCTCATCAGATAGCAGTTATGATGGTTCTTGGAATCCAGTCCAATATTTTAGTTTAGGCAATGGTTTTTATAAACAATATTTGTTATACTGGTTAAAACTCTCTTCACATCCTGATAGCAATCAATAATAGAAGTGGTCTAAATATTTAAAAAATGTACATATATCTTCTGTGATTAATGCGTTTCAATGCCAACATTAGGAAATTGATCCTGCAACAGTCATGTGGTACAAGTCAGAGCCCTCTAAGTTGTTCACATTCATTATTATTGTAATGTTATGTTCTTTGAGACATGAAGTAATTTAACGGCGTCTCTCGTGACGCTTTGCAGACTCTGCTCTGGCTGCGTTTTGAAGGAGGCATGGCTTTGGAGACGCTCTGAAAGGAGAGTGGGATCTTATGCTTTGGCCTACCCTTCCTTTAATTGTGTTAATGAAAAACATATAAAACATTCATATGAAAAAAATCATGGTATTTTTTTCCTGGGACCTCTGGATATTAATGGACATTTCGGTTTAGCACCAGTTAGTTGAATGGCGCTTTGAGCTTGTCAGCCCCAGTTCTTATTCAATTTTATGTAAAAGTGGAAAACGGCAGCCAAAGGGTGTGTAGATGTTCCTAAGGATCATTTCTCCAAATTATTTTTTGTTGATAGAGCATGAAACACAAACCCTTATATTTTTAATCAGCTTTATTGACATTTTTTTAGATTCTATTAATTTCATCATTTACAGATCTGCACAAACACAGACACGCATTAAACATATTTTCCTAATATCAAACCTCCAGTGTCGCATATCAATGGCTCAATATTACAACTTTACAAGTACAGTGAAAATCTCATTAAACAGATATTTTCATAAAGATATAGAGTGTGAGATAAAAAGAAAAGAATATGCCATGTCTTTAATAATTATAACAATCTATAATAAAAAATAATGAATGTGGTGAGACACTAAACATGCTGTAACACTAAGAATCCCAAATCGGCGTTTTCCTTGAGGGAATCCATTGTTCAGAATTCTCCACTTCCTGGATTAAAGCTGTACACCAACAACATCTTAAACTCATTCCCAAACAATGCAATGCCAAAGGGCTGATCTCAGGTCAGTGTGTGTAGGAGGAAGATCAACAACTCTGATTACACCCGCAGAACAGCAAGTATTTGTGTTTTGGACTGACACGACTGTGATCCGATAAGGACAGAACGCTTTAGAGAATGTATTGTGTAAATGATAATAGAGGTGAGGAAGATGATGGTGCTCTTTAGGTTGGCCTGTTGTTGAACAGAGTGATAGGTGTTAGTCTTGCCTTCATCTCCCGTCTGATCTGGCACCATGAGCACGGTCCGCAGAAGTAAGAGTACACACAGTCATTACAGATAGAGTCCTGCGTGAAGAAAACAGGGGTTAAACATAATGAACCACAATATAACATCCTTGACTGTTGAAGAAATTGAACATGTTCTATATATGTGTGCATTTTCTTATATTCATAGTAATTAGATTAAGGTAGTAAAATGCAGGAGGATTGCATGTGGAGTCCCATGATTCTCTGCTACATTGATGGAACAAAGAACTGTTATTAACCCTTATGAATATATGTATGTGTATGACCTTGTATACGTGACTTGACAAAAAGTAATGTGTGACTGAATTTATGACCAAGAGAGAGGGGCTCCACTCAAGGTAGCATGATAAGATGGCCAAGAAGTATCTTTATTTGTCCTAACGAAGTGTTAGTTATGGCTAAAAAGTATCTTCATTTGTCCTAGAGAAATAACCTTGGTAGGGACTATAAAGAAGGAAGGATGCCCGTCTCTTATGGTCACACTTTGCAGGCACTTTGTATGACTGCTGACCTTTCCTTGCAAGGGAATAAATAATCTTTAAAGACAATTGTTACATGTTTGTCTCTTATTCAGTAATAGAAAATTGTTTGCCACCACATTGACCTATAATCGACTCTTTATTCAGTGTTCTGTTTTCTTCTGTTGCATTACAATATAGCTAATGTGGTGGTGTTCAATAGTTTATAGACCTTATTCAGAGCAGCGCCATGACAGGTATGAAAGCGAGGCTGTGAGGGAAAGACTTACTGTGTTTTCAATGGCATCTGCTGTAAATGGCTATTTAAAGCTCCTAGATCACTTATATTTTCAACCAGAGCTCATGCTGTCTAGAGTTTGTCTACTGAAATTTCTTGGAATTATGTTTTTGCAGTGTTTGTTTCATAAGCAGAACAATCCAAAAACACATTAAATAACACTAGTACAACCCACTGAAGGGATGCATGTCTATCCCTTACAGCCTCGCTTTCATTCCCATTAAAAATCAAAGATGGCGCATATGCTCTACTACGGGCTCAATACGCTGATTTCACGCAGCCGTTATTTTGAAATCGAAAGCGAGGCTCCGGTGGGAAGAAAACCGGAAGTGTCGCCTTTAATCACAGGAGAGTCGTGAATGTGATAGCGTATTGTTGTGTTTAATGATGTTGTGTCAATTCTAAAAATGTACAAACATTTCTTTCATACTTTAGACTATCTACAGTGAAATTCATTTATAAATAAAAATTTTTTTATATATATATAATTCAGAATGTAAAAAAAGAAGCAGGAATGAACTATACATATCCTATATTGGATATTAACATCCAATAGTGTAAATCGCGGCAGCAGCTTCAGGTTGGTAATCCAAGGCATTGTTTTTTTATCTTTACTTCCGGGGTTCTTCCAACCGGAGCCTCACTTTCGATTTCAAAATGGCGGCTGCGTGAAATCAGCGTATAGACCTTATTCAGAGCATCGCCACAGCGAGGCTTGTGAGGGACTTGCCATGTTTTCAATGGTATCCATCCACTGTGGAAAGCTGTATAAAGCTCCTAGATCACTTAGCTATAATTTTCCACAGCTCATATTGTCTGGGGTGTCTACTGAAATTTATTCCCTTGAGATATTCCCTTTCGAAAATTAACCACCTTTTTACTACACATTAGAAAACATTTTACTACAAAAAAACGAAACAAAAAACACATGGTTATTGTAGTTAAACCATGGAAACCAATGTTGTCTACTGAAAGTTTCGTCAGCTCAACAACGTCTGTTGTTAAACAACAACAGTAGCTTTGATCGCATTAGTTCGTTCCCTCACAGCCTCATTTTCATTCCTGTCAAAAATTAAACATGGCGCTACCCTGATTAAGGTCTATTGATTCAGCTTGTAATAACACAAAATGATGCAGTTTCTTTCTAATCTATGCTTTGGTTATCATAACGTTTCTCTCGTCTTTACCGTGATGCCGTATCGTCGTCGTGTGGACACCCTCATGGAGAGAGTAACAGGAGGAATACACCCGCAGCTGTCCAGGAGAGGGAGACAGAGACATTCTCCATGATCTCTGGCTGTGATGCAGGCGAAGCAAGGGAAACACCACACAGAGAAGCAACCTACAGAAGACCGACCAATTTAAGTCATTATTCTGCCTAAACAATCCGACTGTGCACCTGCTAAACACATCAGAGAGTTTCTAGAGCACTTAGAGATTGCACCTTTCTTAAAAGCCTTAATTCACTATTTGTTTTATACACACAAACTCACATTCATTGACGTTGTCGCATTCGCAGATGCTGGTGGACCACTGGTCTGATGCTGCAGACACCACTAGTGGCCTGGGTTGTTGAATCACCATCTTGCTTGCCATGATGAATGAGTCTCAGATCCAACAACTCTGAAATCCCAGACAGAAAGAAAGAACTATAAAGAATCTAAAGCAGAATTTTAGCAATTAATAAACAGGTGACTTCAAACGTCAGACACTAAAATGTGTTACTTTGTTGCTTCCATAAAAGAAATTCTAAATTCCATATTCTAAAAACAATAACACTTGGCTCAACAGTTGCTCCAGCAGCAGATTGTGTCTTACCTGGGACAGAGGAAAGTTCAGCAGAAGACTGACACCTTGTGAGGGCGATGCTGTCATTTATTTAGGGGGAGGGAGGATGTCGGGAATGTCTACACGTAGATTCTCACTCGTATACGCACACAAAGGATGCTTATCAAAGAACAACTTTCTAGTAGTGCTTTCATCAGATCAGAGCATGGTAATAATGAGAAAAATGAGAAAAATGACATGCATGCAAGAAAAATGGACAAGAAACACGACATGGTTATCCCTATTGTATTACACTTTGTCCTCTGAAAGTACCTAAACCAGTGCAATGAGGTGAGATAAATGTCACAATCTGTATTTGGATGCAGGGCTTTAAAATAGTGAAACTCAGAGTACTACAATCAATTATTGATTAATCATCAGGAACGTTTTATGAAATCATCTTCGTTCTTACAGTATCCTACTGATTACGTAAAGATAGGCCAGACATCGACTGCCAGAGTACATCATGTCTGTAATTTCCCAGTCTTTCGGTGAGTTCTTTAAGGTTACAGTAAATAGTAGTGTGCATTTGGATAAAAAGCATCCGCTAAATTGCAAATCACTAATAACAGGCTATTCAGGTGCACTGCTTTCTGCTCAGATAATCCAGAGCTCCTTGATGAAACTGTCTACTATGGACTGCATTTTGGGGGCCTGAATACACACACTTTTAAAACCAGGTTTCAAAGTGCAACTTTTTGAAAACGATCCCGACCCCGTTATCGTCTCACCGTAAACTACAAAAAATGTGAATTTGTGAAAACGGTTATGTCGTGCATGTGTGTTCAGTCTATAGACGCATAGTGTTTCTTTACAAAGTGACATCGCCAACAACAACTGGCTTGGCATGAACGCTTTTAGTCGTTTTCGCAGATCCGTGTGAACAGGGATCATTTTGACAACATTGTCGTCTCTACGCAAAAACATCTCTGTTTTCAGCACTTCTTTGTCACGTAAACGCACCCTCAACATAGTGAGCACTAACAAGATAGACACAAGCAATTTGCAAGAAACCAGCAAAGACAAGGGAAAGGAGCACAATATAAAGGGATCAGAGCACATGAGGATCAGGTGAACTCAATCAAGCAAACAAGGATTAGACAAGGACTAAATAAGGGGGCGTGAAAACGGGAAACTGGAGCACATGGCCAACACCATCTATGGCCAACACAAACAAAAGGTGTGTTCGACATCGGCTGCAGCTGGAAAATTTTCTTTCTTTCTTTCTTTCTTTCTTTCTTTCTTTCTTTCTTTCTTTCTTTCTTTCTTTCTTTCTTTCTTTCTTTCTTTCTTTCTTTCTTTCTTTTGACATGTTTGAAACCACAATGAGGAAATAATTTATTTACAGTCCCCCTATAGTCAATAATTGTATCCCTTAAAACTCATCTTTGATCACCAAAACGACACATTAAACGTTTTTCCTTGGAAAAAAAATGTCTTCATGCCATAGCTTGATGAATGTAACTCCACACCCTTTCCTCATTTAGTATACGCGGATCGATGAATATGCAAATGAGCCCCGCCTCCACTCACTCACACAGCTCAGAGATCCACTCGTTGACGATCACACGTTGATCTGATTGGTTACAAGGTAGTTTGTGACGTCAGAAACACCAGCAATTTCAAACCGGGTTTTTGAGACTTTGTTTCACTGCAGTTTTAAGGAGGAAATACTCAGCAATGATGTTGACTTATGAATTTACACATGGTTTGTCTTAAAGCGTATTAAAAACACCACATAGACATATAAACAACATTAAAAGCTGGATTTTCACCAAATCGTTTGTTGACAAAAAAAAAGAAGAAAAAAAAAGTACTGGAACAAAGAAGAAGATGAAATGTAAGGAAGTGACTTGTAAAGGTGGTTAGCAAGGAAAAACTCCCAAGGATGTTATATAGATGTAGAGAAAGAAACCTGGGAATAATAATAGATAATAAAATTAATGTAAAAAAAAAATCAGTTCAACATCCCATAATGCATCCTTCACACACCAAGCTATGTATTAAACAGCAGCAGGACATTAATTAAAAGGCTGGTATGTCAAAAGTTTGACGTCAAGACCCTTTGTTTGCCTCTGTTACTGCTTTAAACATTTAAATGATGAAATATTGGGCTTGAGTGCTTTTTTGCATTCTTCCTATTCTTTCTCACAGATAGTTCTCAGTATCAGTATCAGAGTTATTTTGTCATCACTAACCCTGGGTTAACATATTTTGTTAAGCCTGGAACAAAATTCCTCCCCGAAAATTTAATCTCAACCATATCCATATGAGTTATCCATAAAATCAGAGGGAAACGATAAGTGAATAACAATGATGTAGAAGCACCTAACCCTGGTTATAAGCCAAAAACTTGACAAAACTGTAAAGTTGTCCCTCAAATCAGATTGGATGATTGGAATGTTGTTCCAGGATCATGTCGGACTGTGGGGAATCAGGTTTTGCATCAGTCTCATTAAGACGAGCCATTCTCACGTCAGCAGAACTGGTAATCACCTGAAATCTATCGATAAAAAAAGAAAAGCATGTACCGGACTAACACGCTCTGTGGAGACGTGATGTGAAGTGATGCTAATCTCGTGTCTCTACGCATGTGTTTGCTCACTGCTGGCTCTATAAAGTCTGAAAACTCAGATTCTCATCGACACTCATTGCTGATCTTCGCCATCAGTCATAACCAGAGCTCAAGTCATCATGGCAACTAAGATGGTGATCCAGCAGCCGAAGCCCCTGGTTTTGTCTCCGGGTTCTGACCAGTGGTCCACCAGCCTCTGCGAATGTGACATACTCCCAGACTGTGAGTGCATTTTCACTGAAATCCCTACAGATAGTCGGACATTTGATTGTCTTTTTCTTTGTGCAGTGACTGATCTTCCCCATCTTGTTGGGCAGGTTGCTTTGCGTTCTGGTGCGGCCCATGTTTCGCCTGCATCACAGCCCGAGATCACGGAGAATGTCTCTGCTTGCCTCTGCTGGACAGTTTCGGCCTCATCCCACCCATCACTATGGCAATGAGAGTGTCTGTCCGACGCACGTATGGCATTGAGGTAATGACTTTACTGGAATTCACTGCAAAAAATGCATATCTTAATCAGTTCTGAACTAGTTGCATTCATTTAAGACAGTTGAAGGAGGCGAGACACCCCAGGTGAAGAGGGTAATAAAAAAACAAAAACAATAAATATCACCAAAAATCACCATACTTCACCAGTTGATTGATTACATTAATAATAGCAACACTTTTCTGAAATGTTATGTTTAAATATGCAAACGAGGCATTGTCTAATTAAATATGCACTCTTTTGCATACATTTCTAGAACAAAAATCTGAACAAATTTATTGTTTCATTTATTTGATATATTAGAGCCAAAGGTTTTTACAGAGGAGATATTGGATATCTCTATTTATCACTCCACAAATCAGAAAATACTGTCAACAGCCAAAAATAATTACATTTTCACCATTTCTTTTAGGAATAAAACGTTGTATAAAATCAGGAAAATTATATATGACCAAACCCCTTTTGTAAAAACCTCCATAATATAGATCAGAATAAAAGTTTGGTGTATATAAGTGTTACTGAAGTGGGGATTTCTGGCTCGATGTAGGAGGAAAAACTCATTTTGAGAAAATGGTCTTTATATACTGTAATTGAAATCTACAGATGCAAATAGAAAAAGTGCTCTAAAAAATACAGTTAAAAGTGTATTTTGCATGTTTTCTGTCCACTAGCCTGAAAAAAAAAACACTTTATGAAAAGCCAAAAAGCTCAAAATTGACAGATGCATGAAAATAACAGTGTTTTTGCCTGTAGTGTCTCGCCTTAACTTAAAAAAGTGAGGATTATTAAATAATTAAAATTATTAAGTAGGCTAAATGTTATAAACTAGATGCGTAATTGAAAAAATTAAGTTATGTGGAATTGTCAAGTTCACATAACCTAATTTTTTCAATTACACATTTATTTGTATAGCGCTTTTCACAATACACATCGTTCCAAAGCAACTTTACAGAAAATGCATGAGTCCACATTACAATTTAGAGTGATGTTATCAGAGGTAACTAAGTTATGTATTTCAGAAATGTACATGTACAAAATCACAGTCAGCGAAAAAAGGTATATTAATTTAAACAATGTAATATTTAATGCAGAATCAATGAGCTCATTGAAGTAATGAATGCATGTTTGTTAAATGATTATGACACATGAAGTTTATTTACTTAATCTCTCTCTCTCTCTCTCTCTCTCAGGACTCTATTTGCAACGACTGTGTGTTGTCCTTCTGCTGCGGGCCATGCTCTTATTGTCAGATAAGACGTGAGCTGAAGTCTCGCAACCACCCCGTCTCCCTCTTAAGCTTCCGAAAATAAAACACTCCATCATCATCAGTCACTGATTTGTAACTTCAACTCTACAATGAACTCAGTTCTGACCCTGAGGTGTGGATTTCAGCTGTAGTCTGCTGAGGAATGAAGCCTGAAAACTCTTCTCTACATGATTCTTTCACTTAATATTCAACAATATTATTGATCTGACTGTAGTGGCACTGTTGGATGAGAACTGAACTGGTCTGGATGATGACATTGATGATCTTTACACTGAACTGACTTCAGATGAACAACAGCTGAAATGCATTAGTTTCCTGTTATCTCTGTAAAGCTGCTTTGAAACGATCTGTAAGGACACTTGACTTGACTTTAGGGTAACAACTGTATTGAAGCTTCGTTAGACTTCATGGAACATGTTTGTATCAACTGAGATCATCACGTGGAATCATAAGGTCCTTGTAAATTTAGTTTTAAAATGTTATGCTTTTAGTTTAATTTTATAAATATTTTTAATGTATTATATCATTGTTCATGTTGAAATAAAAATAATTGTGATTAAAAACTGCACTCTTTTTGTATGTTCTTTTGTTTTAATACACACACGTTAGGTTTTCATTCATGTGTCCCCTAATATATGCTATTATTAATATAACCATTTAAATGCACAAAAGTTTGGGATCAGTAAGATTTAAAAAAAAGAAATTAATACTTTTATTGAGCAGGGATTAAATTGATCAAAAGGTAATGTGTACCTTGAAATGCAATGTAAGTCGCTTTGGATAAAAGCGTCTGCCAAATGCATAAATGTAAATGTAAAAGGGACAGTAAAGACATTTATAATGATTTATATTTCAAATAAATGTTCTTTTGCAGTTATCTGTCAAAGAACCCTTAAAAAAAAGCATCAAGGTTTCCACTAAAATATTAAGCATCACAACTGTTTTAATAAGAAATAGGCATATTAGATCATAATAAGAAAGCATCAAATCACCATATTAGAATGATTTCTGAAGGATCATGTGACACTGAAAACTGGAGTAATGATGCTGAATTTTTTTTTTTTTACAATATATTCACATAGAAAACAGTTATTTTAAATTGTAATAATATTACTGTTTACTATAAATGCAGCCTTGAGCAGAAGAGATTTTCAAAAATATTAAATAATAATAATAATAATAATAAATCATCCATTTACTAACAATATAGTTAAATGCATTATTAACAATGATCTAACAATGAAAAATTCTAAAGCAAATAAAAATCTTAAATGTTATTTTCAAAATTTAACAATCAAAAGTTGTATCTATATTATTAATGGACCTGAGCAAACATAAACTAACAATGAACAGTTGTATTTTATATATATATATATATATATATATATATATATATATATATAGGCCTACTATATAATTAGCAATAAACACTGATTTAACAACATAAACTGTAATATTAAACCCTAATGTACAAACCTGTAAACAAAAAACTAAGAAGATAATTAGTTCTGGGAATGTCCTTTTATGGCTTTTCACTGTTGATTTGCTCTTTTTTTTTTTTTTTTTTTTTTAACGGTTTAACAGTATTTTACTGTAAATTAAACTAAATATAAAGCTATATAGTAAGGGAACATACTATTAACCACTACTATTAACAGGTTTACTGTTAAATTAAAATTATAATTATATATTTTTTAGTGTATGTTTGATTATTGGGCTCCCTCTAGTGGCTAACTGCAAGATGTAATGCACAATGTATGTGTGTGTGTGTGTGTGTGTGTGTGTGTGTGTGTGTGTGTGTGTGTGTGTGTGTGTGTGTGTGTGTGTGTGTGTGTGTGTGTGTCTGTGTGTGTGTGTGTGTGTGTGTGTGTGTGTGTGTGTGTGTGTGTGTGTGTGTGTGTGTGTGTGTGTGTGTGTTTTCGCTTATATTTAATTGCCAAATAACATGTATAAATGGCTTAATTCCACTTTTGTCAAACTAAACCCAGATGACAAATAGTAGGCTTAATTGGGCCTACCGGAAATAAACGAAACTGGAGTTCTTGACTGGCCATCTTGCTATCATGTTTGACCCATCTCTCGTTTTAAGACTGCCTTTCTTCATCTCTATCAATGCATGTATGATCATCTACGTGTCTGCATTGTCCATTACCTTAATCTTTAGGACAATGTTAAAAAAAAAAACTCATCAGTCAGATTCCATCACTGCACGCTCTTCATATCTCAGTCACATAGATGTTGATTAGGATAATCTTCTATATCTTCTTCATGTGGGCTACGGCTACGGCTACTCAAAAATAAATGTATGCCTATGCATTTATAGAAACTTTCTCTGGTCTCCTACATTCAGCGCACTGCCAAGTGGCAAGACACACATTTAGAGTATCGGCGTAAGGTAGCAGGAGGTAATTTGGCATATCTATCTTTATTCAAAGTATTCTAACTAATACAATTATTACATAGGCGACTCCTGCACAGACTGTCGCCATGTGCTTTTGGTAATCTTCTATTTATGGATTACTTGTAAACTTGTGGTTTGTTGCCATCTACTGGCGGAACTAAATAATTATACAACTGATTTCTCTTTTCTTTCTTTTTTTCTAACCTTTGCTACTGCTTTTGCCTTTTAAATCATATTTTTAAATTTCACAGTGAAAAAGATTCATTTTGGAACCTTTATTTGGAAGAGTGTTTAAAGCATCAAATTAACTGCCATTTCATCTGAATGGGAACCCATGCTGCAGTATTATATCAAGAGTGATTTTAATGATTTCCAAAAGAATACGTAAGGGGGGGAAACACACAGGATGGACATAGATCTTTAAGATGAAAATGGTGAAGTTTATTGCAGAATAGCGGTGAAAAAGTGCAGTTAGCACCTTTAGAGTGAGACTGAACCCCTAACATACTAAACTCATAGTTCGAATTACAGGGGGGTATCCCCCAAAGGGACAGAAATATCAGTTATATCAGTTTTGGGGGGGGGGTCAGATAATTTTCCTGATATTGTGAAAAAAATATAATTACAGTTACAATACAAGTCAACTCCTATTTTCACTGTAGGAACATTTTAATGTAAAGCGATTTCAGACACCCCTATTGTGGACCGTACCATTTTTAACCACCGTGGCTATAGAAGCAACGGAGAGACTTCAACTTCTCAAGCAAGTGTCAACGTTGAATGACAAAACGCTAGTTTCATAAAGTATCATTCTTTTCAACATTCCTTATTTGTATATTCAAAAAATATTTAAAATAATGTAATTTAATACAGTTATAATTTTTCAATGTAAATTATTTAATTTTATTGGTAACAGCCTAGTGTCTAATTATTTTAATTGAATATATTTTATCAAATTTAAGAATTTGAAATGAAAGATGGAGCATACATTTAATAAAATTAGGGGAAAATGCCCTTTATAAAGGTACAAAAAATTATTCTGAGTGTTTTCAAACAGTGATGTAATGAAACATTGACAATTTAAGCTTGAAGGGAGTAAAGCCTCTGTTTAGGCTATTAAGGAAATGTAATTTTGCCAAAAGAAGAACTTTTATCTTAAATAAATGTTCATTTTAAATCAGCCTACTTCAGTGTGATATGTTACCATATTATCATGCTTAACACTAAGAATTTGAATAATTGTAATGTGATGATCAGATGCAGATATCTAAATATAGGCGGTTTGTGGGTGGATTATTTATTTTTAATAGTGGATTCGGGTGACTCAAAGTACACCAGATTAATGAATTTATCTTTAAAATGTACAAAATTTTCTTACGGGGGGGGGGGCATGCCCCCGGACCCCCCTAGAGGTACCAAGCTCCACCAACAAAAAAAATGTGGGAAACACATTAGGCTATATGATGATCTACAAAAAAATACACATTTAATTATCTTATTATTAAAATACATTATTATGATTTTACCACCTCCGCCTCATTTTGAGCCAGGAAAACCCCTGAAATAGGCAATAGGCTTCTTGTAAAGGTATTACTTTTACTAGTAATTAGAATGGTATTTCAGTGCACTTAACTTCTAACTTTTGGGAGTTGATCAAAACAGTTCTCTTTTGGATATATAATAACAATGAGATATTCTGTAGCCTACTGATTATCAGTTTGTCGCATGTTTAGACCTTGTACAGTATATGTGTTGCACAACACATGTTGCACTTTGCGATCACGGTGGGGATTGATATGGTAGTGGACCATGATGGTCATATAAGTGAAGGAGCAGTACCCCCCAATTATGGTGGGGTAATTTGCACTCTGACTAAACTCCGCTCTTAATGTAAATGAAGTTGCTCCTTTTGTAACAGTTGTGGTTTGTATAATATCCCATTGTCTGAGATGGCTCTCAGTGTCCCACACCTGCTCCTATTCCACAGCCGATCACCATATGTCAAGATGCGATCACAGTGTGTATATTTGTTGTGCTCTTTGGAGTGATGTGATTCTAAAACCAATCCGGTAAAGTGAAACTCACATTTTAGGGCAGGAGACTTGGATCGGTTGACACATTTTATAGTAATTTTCACAAAGCAGCTGTACAAAGTTTAAATGGTTAGTTCACCCAAAAATGAAAATTCTGTCATCAATTACTCCCTTTTGTCTTTTCAAACCCACAAGTCATTCGTTCATCTTTGAAACAAAAATGAAGATATTTGGAATGAAATCTGATAGATTTCTGTCCCTCCATTGAAAGTCTGATCATTCAAAATGTTCATAAAGAGATCGTTAAATAAATGAATCGAGCGGTTTAATCAAAGTCTTCTGAAGAGACACAGTTGAAGCTCAAACGTGATACGTAACACAAGAATGAACCTCATTGGTTCTTGTTGAAGCTCAAACATGATGCGTAACACAAGAATGAACCTCATTGGTTCTTGTTGAAGCTCAAACATGATGCGTAACACAAGAATGAACCTCATTGGTTCTTGTTGAAGCTCAAACATGATGCGTAACACAAGAATGAACCTCATTGGTTCTTGCTAAAGCTCAAACATGATGTGAAACACAAGAATGAACCTCATTGGTTCTTGCTAACGCTCAAATGTGATGCTTAACACAAGAATGAACCTCATTGGTTCTTGCTGAAGCTCAAACGTGATGCTTAACACGAGAATGAACCTCATTGGTTCTTGCTGAAGCTCAAACGTGATGCTTAACACGAGAATGAACCTCATTGGTTCTTGCTGAAGCTCAAACGTGATGCTTAACACGAGAATGAACCTCATTGGTTCTTGCTAACGCTCAAACGTGATGCTTAACACGAGAATGGACCTCATTGGTTCTTGCTGAAGCTCAAACGTGATGCTTAACACGAGAATGGACCTCATTGGTTCTTGCTGAAGCTCAAACGTGATGCGCAACACGAGAATGAACCTCACTGTTTCTTGTTGAAGCTCAAACATGCTAATTAACACGTACCGGTAATTACGAACTTTATGAAGACGTGAATGCACCTTTACCATATTTGAGTACTCTATGTACGTGCGATGATCAAAATCTATATGCCTAAATAAAAAAATGCCTAAATTATATCGGTTCACTATATAAAGCGATTGGGTCTCTTCAGAAGACTGTGATTAAACTGCTCAATTAATTTTACAATCTCTTTATGAACATTTTGAACCGAGTTTTAGATGAATACACTTTACATGGAGGGACAAAATATCTTCATTTGTGTTCTGAAGATGAATGAAAGACTTATGGGTTTGGAATGACATGAGGGTGAGAAATTAATGACAAAATATTCATTTTTGGGTGAACTATCCCTTTAAGTAAAGATTTTTTTTAACGGATACTAAAAATATAGACCAGATGACCATCAGACCGTTTTTATTAAGGCAATAGATTAAGACAATAAACTAATAGACATCACCATACTTCCACCAGATGATTAATCACAGTACAATAAAACAAAACAATTTCATTAAATATGCAAATGAGGCATTATATAAATAAATATGCATTAGCATACAATTCCAGATCAGAAATCTGAACGTTGGATAAAGCCAGGTTCAAAATTCTTGTTTCATTTTCTTTAACAGATCAGATTTAAAGGTTTTTACAGAGGAGATTTTGGATTTTTCTTTTCATCACTCCATAAATCAGAAAATGTCAACAAGCTGAAAAAATAAATAAAAATACACCATCCATTTTTAAAATGTTATATAACTCAGTTGAATATTATATGAATAAACCTTTCAGTAAAAACCTTTAGAATATAAAAAGGAGCAAACCTGTAAAGTTTGGTCTAAGAAAGTAAAAATAATAATAGGCCTAATAATAATTTTGATAAAACAGCCTTTAAAGATCCGTATTGCAATTGAATTTTACAGATGCAAATAGATCAAAGGAAATACACTTCTACACTTAAATGTGTATTTTGCATGTTTTATTTCCACTAGTCTGAAAGAAGTCTGATGGAAACAAAACAGGCCAAAATCTGAAAATTGTGAATGAAAAAACTGATTTGCCTGTAAATGGAGCAAATACAACGGTGCAGATCTAATGTCACAGAGAAGAATTAGAGTCATTTCATTTGTAACAGTGCAGAATACTGAGAAAAAAGTTGTAGGTTGCAAGTTAGGGCCTTCATTTTGCTCGACCGTTGATGAATGTGACATTTTGCTCACGAACATTCATTTCTCGGGATATCTGACACCAGGAGCAGACACCACAGAAGGTGGAGTAAAGACAGTCATTACAGATAGAATCCTAGAGAGAGAGAAACACGATAAGTTCTCCAGATTTATAAACAGTATTAGATATAGAAGATAGCCAGAACTGGCTTTGAAACAAACCTTTATCCCATAGCGATTGCGCACGGAGACCCGCATGGCCAGTGATACTGGAGGAACGCATGATCCGAATCCGTCGAGCAGAGGCAGACACAGACACTCGCCGTGCTTGCGAGCCGTCGAACAGGCAAAACAGGGGAAGCACCAAAATGAAAAACAACCTGCAAAAGAACACGACCGTTATATGAGAGGAATCAAGATGTGAAAGAGTTGAAAGCAGCGTTGACAATCTCACATTTGTTAAACCCTCTGGTGCTCTTCGCATTTTTTTTCTATTTTTTTTCCAATGAAATGAATGTAGCCTACTATATTTTAGTTTGATAATGTTTCTTATTTAATATTTTGTATTTTTAGGGGATTTATTTTATACTAAATTGTATTTACGCTGTATTTATAATCCATTTATTCACTTTTTGAGCATAGACCTGAACATTTATTTTCCAACTTAAACTGTCGTAAATCTTGAATGCTTTCGAGCACAGACTTCTCTTTTCAAAGACGACACATGGCAAATAATTTCTGAAGTGAAAAAAGTAACAGAATTTTACGTGTATTAGCCTATTATGAAAAATGTAGGCCTACATTTTTTTTTTTTAAATATATATTTTCAAAATCACGTTTTACTCTAAAACTGCAAGAAAATCAAAGCCATAAATCATAAATCAATCAACAAGCCATAAAGTTGTGTTCCATATTTAAGCTTGATATCTAAAAAAATCTTTCAGTAAGATTAGGTTTCTCCCATTCATTTCCAATGCGCTCATTTTTTAATGGCGAGGAGCACAAGTGTGACTATTTTTACAGGACCATTTAACCTTTTCGAATGTCCATGATTTTAATTGTGTGTTCACATAGCAAGTGCCAAAACCAGTACCAAGTTTCGTACCATTCAAATGAAGTACAAAATTCTAAGAAAAAACAAAACAACGTTTTTTGGTAAAAAAAAAAAAAAAACTGAAGATCCCCAGAGGGATCATAATCCCTAGAGGGTTTAATTACACGACTCTCTGGATTACTTGATTCTGAATGATCAACCGCTGCATTCAGAAACGCCACTTCATGTCTGTCGTAACACTTGATTTCTGCTGCCTTCACATCGGGATAATCGTACATACGAGTTTCCTACTTAAAAATTGCACATGAACGCCCTCTCACGTCGTATTTATCACTGGGAAACTCTGGAATAATTCCATATCATAAACTTTAAACAATTTTTATTGTTAAAAATAACAATCTCTGTATAAATTAAATATAATGAATCTTTGTTAAAGCTACAAAAGTGATTTTCTCTTAGATTTTTTTTGTTTGATTAACATTAATGACTCAGACGGCAGCAGGTTTATTAGGCTGCTGTCACTTTAAGACCGAATGCACGGATCCAATAGAATGATACGCATCTGTTTTCTTTCTCAATAGTTTATGTTCATGTAAGCCATAAGTGACTGTGTTTACGAGGATACTCGCCGAGACGGGCATGTGTGTGTGGAATAATTGGAATATTTATTATAAATGATTCATCCGTGCGTGAGTGCGGGACAATCTGTCACAGAAATAGCAAACGATAATGATCCAACAATCCAATCAGGTCCTGCCCTACGGTTTTTCTAGTTTGAGAAGCAGTTTCACTCGGATATGCATCATATAGGGAAGAAGACATTTCAGTTTCCTGCTCAGTTTATAAAGAACGACATGTAACAGTAATTACAGTAAAAACTGATTACACATTATCATTTATTCTGGCACACCTCCGGAGAACCTTTTCTACACATATTTCAGTGATGATGTGTCAGCTAGATTTAGCAATACTATTGTATAGTTACAAAGTGACATTCTAGACACACCAAAATCAACAAAACCGAGAGAGAAGGAGAGGGAGAGGGGGGGAGAGAGAGAGAGAGAGAGAGAGAGAGAGAGAGAGAGAGAGAGAGAGAGACACTCACACTCTGGTACATCCTGACAGCAGTCACAGATTCCAGAGCTCCACTGGTTGGAAGTCTGTGACATGACAAAGGCCCTTGGCTGTTGAGAAGTCATCCTGCTTATTACCAAATCCTTCAACAGACACAAGAACACAAAGACATATGAGTGCATACTCTGATAATAATAATAATTTTCCTACTTTTTCTGGTTTTCCATATCGAAACGTTCTTACATTCAGATATAAGTCTTGTTTTCTTAAAAACAGATCAACATTAAGAGACTTTTAGCCTAAAACTATAGATTAGTTATAAGTAATTAACTAGATTAATTTTTTTTGGTGTAAACAAACTTGAAACCTTTATTTTTAAACAATGCCATAAGAACCATTCTTTTGGTTCCCCAAAAGAACCATTCAGTGAACAGTTCTTAAAATAACCCTTTTTTCTCTCAGTATGAAGAACATTTTAAATAATCTTTTCCACTTTAAAGAACACTTTGTGGAATGAAAAGATTTCATGGATGTTGAAGTTTCCTCATGGAACCAGAACCTTTATTTATTTTAATTAAGAACCATCTATTTTTGGTCAGCATCGGCACAAAAGTGCTCATTGAAAAACATGTCATATGGTGATTTATCATTTTTAAACAACTGTTGTGTCCCAGTGTTGTTTTAAAGACAAGTTATTCTTGAAAAACTAAGCTAGATATTTAAATAAGTGCATAGTGACACACAGTGTGTAATGGATTACGTAATCAGATTCCAGAACTGATACTTGTAATTATATTACGTTTTAAAATATGCATAATCAGATTGTAGTTACATTTTTTGTGATTACACAATTATGTAATGTTCACAAAATGGCAGTACATTTTTCAGAATTGACTAACTCTCAGTAATTGTCTTCCAGTTTTGTGGAATTGCACAAGTCAGAGGCCACACTGCATAAAATATTTAATCTTTTTTGTTTTTGTGTTTTTACATCAATATAGTACAAGATTATCCTATTCAAATCTACACTGAAAAAAACAAAAACAATAAGTTAAATTTACTTAATTTTTTCTTTGGCAAGTTTTTTTGCACGAATATTTTTAAAGTAAATTTCACATATGAAATTAAGTAAACTCTACTTAACTAAGTTAATGAAAGTAACAAAGAAAATAAGTACTTTTAACTTGGCTAGTAAAAGGTTGAGTAACATCTATTTAGTTGAATTATCCTTTGCAATAAATATGATTTCACTCAAAAAATATAACTTTGAATTAAACCACACTTATAAAGTACATGCTTTCCTCAGAAACATCTAAGTAATTAATACAATAAGATATTTGACATAATGAAAGTCCCACATAATGTGAACGCACCTCAATACTTGATAGACAACACACAATGACAGTAACATTTGATGGATCGTTTTTGTGTTTGAATGTGTCATTTTGAGTGAAAAATGAACTCCAAATGGCACAAAATGGCAAGTTACTAATCCTAACAACAAAAGCAGTGATTAAACAGTGTAAATACAGCTGGAAAACAGTGAAAAATCAATCTCTTTAATTATTCAAGGCCCAGTGCATGATGGGAACACCAGTATCAGAAAAGTTGAGTAATTTTACCTAATTTTATAACGTTGATATTTACGCTTGAACTGAGTACTAATATAGAATTTACTTAGTTTTTTTAATTCTTGCCTTTTCATGTAAATTACATTGTTTTTTTCTGTAGTATTTACTTCACCACAAAATAATTTTTATCAGTGTATGTGATAAACTAGTGAAGGCTAAAAGTAACGTTAAAATAAATCTAAAAGTAGTCAGGTTATATCCTGACCTAAAATGTGCCATGTAATGGATTATATTACTACTACAATTTTCAACATGCAATTTGTACCAAGTAATCTGCCTAAAATTGAACAATCTCAAAAACGGCTCTTACCTGAGTGCGAGACCAGAGACGAAGGACAGGCTTGTGTTCACTCACTCTCCAAGAGGCAAAATGATGGAGATCTGCTGTTACAAGCAGGTGTGCGTCTCAATTAAAGCGTTTCCTCAAAGTCACTGGTCAGGTTAGTTATGCGTCACACCCGTGACCTTCCACCTGATAATCCATCATCATGTGGCTTTACCGTAGGCATGGTTTCACCTGAGAATGAAGACTCTATTGTTGATCTGTTCGCATGTGTGTATGAGTAAATGTCTTTGGTTTGCTGGTTGCATTAATGTGAAGAAAAGGCATAAATGAGCTGTATAATAACAGCCATTTTCTATTCTATTCATTATAGAACAACTAGATGGACCAGTTATCAACACCTAAACATCTCGTTTCCATTGTGGACTGAGGAAATATAGCTTTATCTGAGAAACAAGTTAATGATATTTAATTGTGTTACAGTACGTCTTTAAAATAAAGGATATGAATTCTTGTTACTGTTTTGTTGTTGTTCTGAGATAATACCTTGACTGTTTTTGGGTATGAATGAACACTGCCTGACTATTGTTCATCAAAGGCATGATACAGTGCTTTGTAATTGTAATTTCACTCAAAAAATTGAACTTTTAGGCCTGGTTTCACAGACAGGGTTTAGATTAAGTCAGGATTAGGCCTTAGATTTTATAAACGTGCCTAAGAACAAAACATTACTGATGTGCATCTCGGCACAAAACAATGGCATTGATCACTAATCAGTGCAAATTGCTTTCAGTTGAAATAGCTCAAACATGCATTTCTATAGGCTTAAGTTTCCGTGAAACAGCCCGTGCAAGTCTAACAAGGCATCCGGAGTGGTCTTATCTACACTTTAGGGGGCAGTGCCATCTTAGAGGTCAGGTCCCAAACTTAAAGTAGCCTATGCAAATTATGGTTGATAATAAATCATTTGACTTGATAGAACAGGAATTGCCAGAAACCTCTTGACTATCAAATAAAATGTCTTTCTTTCGTCAGTCGAAAAGAAATTAAGGTTTCAGTGGAAAACATTCCAGGATTTTTCTCCATAAAGTGGACTTCAATGGGGTCCAACGGTTTGAGGGTCCAAATGTCAGTTTCAGTGCAGCTTCAAAGGCTCGACACGATCCCAGCCGAGGAAGGGTCTTATCTAGAGAAATGATAGGTCATTTTCTAAAACCAAAAAATATATATAATACTTTTTAACCACAAATGCTCGTCGTGCACTAGCTCTGTGATGAGACACACGTTAAGTAATCACGTTGAAAGGTCACGCGTGATGTAGGTAGAAGTACCGCGGTAGGGTGAAAAACTTCATCTCATTTTCTCCTTCAACTTCAAAATTGTCCAAAATTATTAACTTTTATTTATTTAGAAACACTCTAGGTTGGTAAATCAGCCTATGTCACGCCGCATGCGTGACCTTTTAATGTGACTACGTAAGGCGTGGCGCATCACAGAGCTGTGCAAGACCAGTATTTTTGGTTAAAAATATATTAATTTTTTTGGGGGGAAAATTAGCGATGGTTTGTGTAGAAAAGACCCTGATTCCTCGGCTGGGATCGTGTCGAGCCTTTGAAGCTGCACTGAAAGTGACATTTGGACCCTCAAACCGTTGGACCCCATTGAAGTCCACTATATGGAGAAAAATCTTGGAATGTTTTCCTCTGAAAACTTAATTTCTTTTCGACTGAAGAGAGAAAGACGTGAATATCTTGGATGACATCGGGGTGAGTAAATTATCAGGAAATTTTCATTCTGAAGTGAACTACTCCTTTAACTGTCATGTTTCTGTCACTCTGGTATTGTCTTGTCTTTGTTTGCTCATCTTAGTTTACACCGAGATGATAACAGCGTTGTTTTCAAAAACTTGCACTTTGAAACCCGTTTTAAAACGTGTTTTTTTAGGACCCGAAAAGCTGTTTTAAGTTGAAAGCAGTGTCGTGCAAAACGGCCGCTCAAATCTTATTAGAACACACTTTTCACAGACACATCAAGAAAAATGAATAAAATAAAATAAAATGAATAAAAAATTAAAAATAACACACAAAAAATACCACCAACATCAAGGTGAACTCTATTGGAATGCACAGAATATAGAAGAAATAGAAACAACAGTATATCATACAAAAATATTAAAATGTTTTATTACTATTATTACTCTTTGTTTAGATTATTATAGTTTTATGTAAAATACATAATAATTGTTTTGATCTTAATATATTAATTTGAAAAAAAGAAAATGAAAAAAAAATTAACCAAGCAATAATGATGAGACTATAAAATAATTGAGTGGAAAGTTGCTTTAGCTTCATACATTTTTTTAGTTTAGTTTGATTATTCATTTAATCTTTCCTGTTGATACAATCATACAAGTAGCCTATTGTGTGAAATGTGAAACATTTAAAAAAGGGCAATTATGAGCATGTGCTTCACGTAATTTCTTTTAATTGAACAGAGCAGGTCAGACTTGTTATAGTATTACAAGCTAAGCTCTTCTTTCAACAACTCGTGCTCTTTCAGTTTTCCACCCAATCCCACATCAGCCTCGTCGCCTTCAGTTGTCAATTGCGCTTGTTCCTGTTGCATGTCCTCAATCTGGCAACCCTTGGTGAGTCTGAGGAGGAGGAGGCGGGAGAAACAACTCTCTCCTATGTTTTGAATTTGGACTGCAGTGCCCATTTCAGCCACTAGCTGTCAATATCACATACTGCACCTCTGAGTTTACTTCTAAAGCAAAAAAGATGCGAGTCTTCAATATCAAGGTGAAAAAATGAAGGGCTTTGTTATTGTACTTAGACCTCATTCCATCCAGATTATTTCAATAATAAATCCAATTTAAGTTTAAGAAATCATTCAATACTTGCAGTTTGTCATAAAAATAATAATAATAAGTCCATGTCTGATATGATCGAGCTCTTTCTTTCTGCAAAAAGCAGATTTCTCATAATGTACAATTCGCAGTCACGGCGCACTGGTTTGTGTCGTGGGAGTTAGTTTCCAGAAGAACTTGCAGTTAGTTTGGTGTTGAGAAAAGATGCTTATCGCACTTGGTTTTGGAAGAGGGTCATAAGGGTGGAATGTAAGTGTGTGTGTGTGGGCATCAGGTCATGTGCGTGGATGTTTGTGTGTGTGTGTGTGTGTGTGTGTGCATGTGTGGGTGCCTGTTTGTGTAAGTGTTTTGATGCTTGCATAACCATTGTAAATCCCACGTTGAATTCAAATAATGCTGAGAGAGTAATAGAGGCTTCCAAACAGAAATTTGGTGCAATATAATAGTGCCACTACCATACTAATAAAGCAGAGTGGGGCACAACCTAACACTTTTTGAATTCACTTGGGGTTCAGAGAATTTCTTTTTTTTTACTACATTAATTTCACACATGCCTCGTACAATTATGTGGTTTTGTAAAACATAATAATAATTAATCATTTCTGAACATTGACTCTCAGTCAAAGAATCTCAAATGTTAAATGACAGATATAAGATTAAAATAATATCAGATGTGTCTCATTTTAAATAAACACAAAAAACAGAGATGAAAAATTTACTTCAGTACCATTGCCAATGGTCAAATAAACGTTAAGTGATATCTTCCAAATATCTCTGAATTTTGGCGCAGTTTTTTCTCTATTTAGTGTTGATATGGCAACTAGTAAATTCACAGTGTAAAGTTTTAAACTGTGTCCCGGTGCCCCACTCACCCCTATAGCCTACGAGAACATATCTGAATGCTGTTTTTGTTTCATGTCACAGTATATGAACTCCTGGAGATGTAGTTTAATATCATTTAACGTCATTGCACGAGTGATTTCATTTCACCTCAATGCCGTGACGTTCTCGTTCTGCTGTTCCACATTCGACACACACAGTTCAATAAGGGTAAACATGGGAATCCTCCTGTTGCCCTGTTCGTCTTAAAAACAAATAAAGGCAAGCACCATAAAGCACCTGCAAACACACAACGACAACTCAAACACAAACAAATCTAAGCAGGTTGGCCATTAGTACAGTGAATACACACTCAATATCATCCCCCCCCAGCATTCACAAAGTCCAGAGCTCCACTTGCCATCCCATCTCCATGGGTCATAGATATATACAACACAAGATGTCGCCTTGGGGTTCTAAGCATGCGTCAAAACCGCCGCCATCTTGGAACAGGGGTCTTGTCATAGGAAGTAGGTAATGCTATCTCCGCCTGTACTCCGAATTCATGGATGATGCCGGACTTTTGTGCTGCGTATATGGATGTTCACACGAACGAAATCTAAAAACCAGACAGCAAGGGATTACATTTCACAAGTGAGAATGTGTTTTATGCAGCCTGATCTCACGGCAATTCGTACGAATTCTACGAGGTGGCTTATTCGTACGAATTCGTACGACCTCACTCGTACGAATTAGTATGATTTTTGCTAAATCGTACATATTTTACGAATTGCCCAATTCGTAAAATATGTAGGATTTAGCAAAAATCGTACTAATGACCTACCCCTGACCCCGCCCCTAAACCTACCCATCATGTGGGTTTAGACAAATCGTACGAGTGAGGTCGTACCAATTCGTACGAATTAGCGACCTTTTTATCATTCGTACGAATTGGTCGTGAGATAGCGTTGGTTTTATGATATTGAATAATTTTTTACCGATTGTACTCAAACCTTTTAATGGAGTAAAAGCATTGTGGCGCTTGTAACCTGTAAGTACAGTCCTTCTCCCTGTCAATCTTCAAACAGTACATCCATGATTATTATACATAGAATTCCACAAATCTTATGTATGTGTGAGTTTTGCACAAGGATACAGTGGGCTCAAGGGCTTGTTGTTTTTTCCTTGCAAACTGGGGATGGAGGTGTGGAAGGACACTGGAATTTGTGAAAATGTCAACTGTTTAGCTATTTAAGATGTATTTACTACTTTAGTACATACTTGTTTAATGTGACAAAAGTATTGCGGGACAGGAATAAAGAAAAGATGAAACGGTCTTTGGCACCTCAACTATCTTACTTTCACATTATGTTCCTCTCAAATTTTTGATTTGCTTCCACCTGCAAATTGCTTTGTGTATCATATTTAATAAACCAATACAATTTAAATGTTTAAATTAACATGTATAGCCATTGTAGCCATTTTGCATGCAGTAGGCTAAGGTAAGTAGCGATAGTTCATTCTAAGTTTACTCAAGTGGAAGAATGTGACTAATAAACTTAGGCCTACTAGCACTATGCATTATATTTTGAAAAAGAAGTAGATTATCTTAATATCAAAACCTTACATTTTCTCTGGACTCAATGATAAATACATGTCTGATCGCTGGAATGAACAAAAAAAACTAGAAAATCGCATTCATGACGATTTATGGTGATTTTATTTCCGTTAGACCTTTGCCTATACATTGACGCTGATGCATTAAAGAGGAGGGGCTCCCCTGTTCCAAGATGGCGGCTCTATTGACGCATTCGTTCCAATGAACTGCCGTAGCCAAGGCGACATCTAGTGTATACATCTATGTCCCTGGGTCAGGTTGGGACTGTACCACTCTCAGGAGCAGGGGGATTCTGTTCTCTCCATGAAAGCAATACCTGTACCGTTTTAATGTTAATACGCAATACCATTACAAAAATGTATTGTATTAGATTATTTGAACTGAAACTTAACAATATCCTTTTCACTAATCTGGAATCTTAAATTCCAGAGAAAAATAGGTCTTTCAAGACACCGAATGATATTAAACGCTGTATTAATCCAGCAGCCGTGACACTGAAAAGAGTATATACAACATGAACTATAAAAACCAAAACTGCATGTATTTTGCGGAAGAACATTGTTTTGGTTGTGCTTCGGCTCTACGTGACTGTGCGGATGAATATGATCATACTACTCATAAAACATTCACTTCAGAGATATAACCAGTTTAGATGGAAAGGATCTACAGCTGACTAGCTGAAGTCATTACTGTATCTTTACCCGTTAATACACACGGCACTTCCTTGAAAATAAATTCCAGCACAGCGATACAACAATCATAATGAAATGAGCCTTCACAATAGATAATGCTTTATAATTAACTCTATTAGAGAGAAAAGGTAATTTATCTGTTCAATAATACAGTTAACTCCCCTGATGAGTAATAAAAACACCATCATCTCCGCCTATTAGCCTATAAACACTTATAATAGGCTCTCCATAGAATCAGGGTAAGACAAAAACACATTTCAGAAGAAGGATTGATGACGTATTGACTAATTATTTAAATCTTATGGTTTGCTATCTTTTTCTGCTACTTTGTACAGTAACCTATTAACTTCAGCTGTTGACCGAGACAAGCTACTCCCTTAGTATGCCTAAATATGCTCTAGTTCTTATGAATTTGACTAAAAGTTTAAACAAAACTGTACATGCTCATAAACAATTTACTGAACGCTATAATGTTTTCATTCATCAGTTTAATATATCACTATATTTTAGGTGCTCAAAATACAAAAGCACAGACAATAATATGAGTATTACAGTTTTTCTCAATTGCTTAAACATTATAATCAGGCTTTTGAACTAAAATTTCAAAACCATAATGCCATTTATCAAAAAGCACAGCCATTTCACTAAACTATAAACACTATTCCCTGTTTTGATCAGATTTGTTGAACTGTCGCTGCAAAACTCTACACACAAATCCCTTCATTTCTCATTGCCTACACCATGTTGTCATGTATAAAGCACTAGCATTCAATATTGTTCACTCAAGTCAGCACAGCTTCAGCTCAGTTAGCACACAATTACTCAGGTGGAAACACTAAAAGTCAAAATTGAATACACATCAATCAGATCCTTCAATAGATAGATAAAAGGGCCCAAATCAGTTTATTGAGTTTTGGAACAATGGACCCAGAAAGACGTGAAGGAAGAGATCGAGGAGGGATAAGGAGGAGGAGGAGGACGAAGGGCAAGGGCAAGAAGACAAGCAGTCTCCAGATGAAATTCAAGCCACTCTAGTACCCATGTCTTTGTCAATGGTATGACTATGAGGGAGGCCGGGCTACGAGTAAGGCCAAATTTGAGTCGCTTTACCATCGCCTCGAGAGCCTTCAGGGAGGTGTGGTGGCAAACAAAATTCTATCACTGAATAAAAGACAAACATTTCCAATAGTCTTTGATGAGGTGTATTTTCTTGCAAGAAAAGGCCAGCAGTCGTACAGTCACACAGAGTGACACAGAGTGTGACAGTGAAGGGAGGGCATCCTTCATCCTTTATAGTCTTGACTCCCAGAATGTTATCATTCTAGGCCAATGATGGTATTTCAACTATACGTGGAACATTCTTAGACTTGTTCATCATATTGTCTCCTTGAGTGGAGGCCCTCCTGTCACGTCCCAACACTCTTTACCATTCCAATACAATTCCATATTAGAATAAGGTTTGTGTGTGCTCTTTTACTGTCATATGATGGCCACACACATCTTACACTAAGTAAATATAAAAAAAATTTTAGAGGAGAGAATAAAAAAAAAGTAAAACAAGAGAAAAAAAATTGTTTTGTTTTGTTGTGTGTGTGTTGTACTGTGTAGAACATGAATGAATAAAAATGTGCCAATGTATCCATTGGTTGTGTCTTTTGTGTTCATCATGTGAAAAGGTTTGTGAGGGGGGGGAGGAACCACAAGCAACATAACTTACCAGTTTTGGAAATGTTGTTTTGAATTTATTGCACCAGTGTGTTAGACTATGTTGTAGTGTGTGTGTTTGTGAGGGCTTGTGTGTGATGTCTGAGGGCAAAGTTTGGTTTTTCAGCAAGAGTGAATGGTTTTGAGTCTAGAGCTTCATTTTGACATGAAAATAGGATGTTTGGGGAATTAGGTGAGACGTTATGGATTTGTGTTTACAGTTTTGAGAATACGAGGCATAGTTTCAAGAAATGTGTTTAAGCAATCGAGAAAAACTGTAAATGCAATTAGATAATCAAATGTGTCTAATTCAATTATTATTGTTCTAACCCAGCAGCAGGTTCAAAAATGATAATGATAATGTATAATAAAATATTTCCTTGCAAAATACACTTTTGAAAACAGTAATGTAATAGGCCTATTAATAAAAAAAAATATATATATATATAAATAATAAATAAAAAGAAGACTGTTGGACCGAAGTATTAAATAAACTATAAAAATGCACACTCATATAGAGGAGAATTGTGTAATGCGGCCATTTTTGGTTCCATGGAATCAAGTAATTCCAAGAAATCTTCGTAGTCATGAAAACAGATATCAGATTATCAGATTCTGTGATGATGAGGGGTGAAAATGCAGCAAATTTAAGCCTCACAAGTGTGATCTTTAGAAAGATTTTAGACCTCAAGAGATTTGCTTTACAGATACAGAAGTAAAAATGTACTTTTTGGTCCAAGTATGAACCTGAGAGGGGCGAGTGCCTTGTTGAGACATGCACGATTCTTCAAATAACGTCTAAATCGGGCCAAAGAAACCTGTAGTGGTATAAAGGCTGCTGTAAACAAAGATGACCAGTGGAGATACACAACGCAATATCATTGTGATCATAACAAACACACAGTGATAACAGAAAAACATGTTTCAACAGTTTACATACTTTTATTATGTTGTTTTAAGATTCACACTTATAGCATTGTTCGTGATTATACTGAAGTCATTTCATCATAGAGACTTTAGATGTACGTGTTGGGTATAGATATGAAGCAAATCATCCCGAGAAACTTTACAAAGCTGAGATCACAAAGGAGTTTGAGAATATGATTTGCACATGTTCAGAAACTGTTTCTTTGAGTTAAAATCTGTGTAAAAGAGAAAACAGATTTTTGTATGATGATTAATGGTAATATTTTCCATATCTGCAATTGTTTTACTATATTATGTTTAACTTACATTTCTGGCGGTCACTGCAAATACACCCGACCATTTTCTGGTACTCCTCAAGGGTTTTGGGACTGTGTTTCTTTGTACACCGCAGACTATTATTATGATGCACTAAGAAGAGAGATTTGAATATTACATTACAAAAAATGAGATACTTTCATGGTCCATAATACTTTGGCAAAAAGAGTTATTTCTTACTTTTGCAGCCACAAACAGCAGATTGTTTCCAGGATCCCCTCTGTGAACAGACTGTGTGGAGACATGAGGTGACATTAGTCTCACATCGAATGGATAAACAACCATGATTTCAAAAACCACAACATCATATGCTTTGTGACTACAGTGTAAAAAAATATTGTGATTTTAACGGTAAAAGACTGTAAAAAATGCTACGGTGAAAAACTGTTAATAGGCTAACAGAAAGTTTCTGTTCTATATACAGGTGAATTACTGTGATAGATCTAACCGTACATTTAATGTATTTTACTGTAGAATACTGTTAAATTTACAGTTTTTGGAAGTGAAAAAGAAGTCATTGTATAATTTACACCACTGTGATTGGCGGTTGTCATTGTATTAAAATGGTACAAAACAGATATTAGTACTTTAATAGTTTGGCAAATCAACATTATATCAGATAATAAAATAAATAAAAATACTGTAAATTTAAGTGGCTACCGTATTTTTTTACGGTAAATTTTGTGGCAACCCCAGCTGCCAGTTTCTTTACCGTAAATTTAACAAATTTTTTTTTTAAGTGTAATTACAGAATATTAGAGATGTAACTCGTTCACTCGAAGGTAATGTTAAAATTTAATTAATATTCATGGTGTAAGCAATGTATACTGTTCCAGAAATTACCTGAGTTGTTGCACAGAATTGTGGTCAGAATCAGCAAGGCAAACACCAGACAGATCGGTTTGGACATCTTCACGCTTGCGCGGCTCCAGCTTGGTGAAGGACTTTCTCCTTTTATCCTCTCGTGTAATGATTATCTCCCCTTCCCACTTCACCCCTTTTATACTCTCAATTATTCATGGGGTTTAAGTCTAACAGCATAAATAAGTTTCGACATGTCCATCGTGCATACCACAATTTTACCTGAATGAGAAAGGAGATACTGTTTGTTTGCTTGTTATCTGACATAACTCAAGAGAAAACATGTTAAATCTGATAAAGTTGATCCTGTCGTGTGGGATTGAATATCTAATATATCAACACTATTGCTTCAGAGGTCAGAGCATCTCTAGTGTGAATCAGAAGTATAATGCAGACGTACAGTTTATTTGGTCTATATGGCATAGACTGTGACATTAACACCATCTAGGATTCAAAAAAAAAAAATGTTTGGCCACGAATTGCAAACATTTTCGAATCATATACTTCTTATCAGCCATGAAACATTGCACTAAGCAATATGTTGTTCATATTTGACAGTTTCTCCCTTGTATGCAGCAAACAGAGCAGACAGTGTCTTGATGTAACACCACAAACCCACTCAAAATCATTGAGATTTTGTTACTCAAATGGGTAGGCTATTAAGTAAAACTTGGACGAAGATCTATTTTATTTTTGTAAAGTTGCCAAACTTGCCCTCAACTGTGTTTCTTACTAAACAAACCACATGTTATATTAGTTATTTCGTAAAACAGTGATGAGTAAATATACTAACAATAAGCTGAAGACACACACTGAACTCGTCTACACCAGAGACTGTACTTCTTACGCAGATTACGTCTTTATGGGGTTAACGCAAGCTCACGCTGTTGTTTTACTAAGCTGTTTTGGAAAGTATTGTTAGGTATAGTATTACAGTATGGTTTGGGAACATAACTGTACAGCTTAAATCTAAACTGGTGCACCTGGTGTTGACAGCATTGAAAATTGCAGGGCAAGTGGAACATCTTAACCTTCAAGATTTATCCGAGAAATGCATTGCTAATCAGGTACAGAAGATTTTGGGTGATCAATCTCACTTTTTGCATCCACAGTATGAACTATACCCTCGGGGTAGAAGATTCCCAACTACTATATTACTACTATTGGCTACTAAAACAATACAATGTTGCAACAAAACAAAAAAAAGCGAACAAAGCTACAGTAGAACCGTTGCACAATGCATCTATGAACAACACACTGGTTTTTGGTTTCCGAATGATGTTCTTTTTTTTCCAGTGTTTTTTCCCCCAAGTGTTTTTCAGTTGAGTAAACGATTCAGTGATTCATAACGGATCCTGAATATTTTTTCTTTTAACGAATTGATTGCATCAGCATCTATTGATTGTAAGATTGAAAGTAGCCCCTTTCACACATACAGTTTTTACAGGTAAATTACCGGTCACAGATCATGGTTGAACAAGATTTTTTTTTTTAAAATACGGCTAAACTGGTTCCGGCAATTTACCAGTAAGGAAAGTTGTAACATTACTAGTAAATTATACCACTCGGTAGATTATTGGTAGGATCACGTACAACATCAGAGCATGCTGACGTAATAGAGCTCTTATGGAGGTGACTTGATTACGCCACCCTGTTTACAGTAAGCTTTTTAATTGTTTTTCTATTTAAACATGCGCAAGATGATCATCTTTGCAGGGTTCGTACAAGGTAAAGTACATGCATTTAACCTTTTGAAATATAAGTCCTGGAAAACCCTTGAAAATAGCCATATTTATGAAAAGGTATTGATGAAAAGTGCTTGAATTATTGAAAGACAATATATGGGAAACTGTTTAATTAAAACAATCTTTTCACACAAAACCAACACTGCAACCATGTCTGATATAGATATAGAGCCATTTTGCATGGCTATGAGCTTGATTTGCTCTTATAAATATACAAGTATTATGATGCATCTTTCATTCTTCAGGTCAATCATATATTCATGCGAGAAAAAATCAGTTTGAATAAGCAAAGCGATATCTGTGTCATAGTATCCTTTCAATGGTTAAAGTTACCACAGTCATTGCTTGTGCTAGCCTTAACTTTATTTCTATCGTTTTGTTTCATTAGTTTATTTTTGTTTATCTGTTTACCTTTTTTAGAATTTGAAAGATAATAAAGATGTTGTTTGATAAGTGAGATCTCTGATTGTAGTCCCTGAAAACCCCAAAAAGTAAAAGTCCTGGAATTTCATTTTACAGCTCTTATGTGTGTCTCGTGTTTTTAAGAGCAAAAACACGTTTTGTTTGATCATCCCCTTATGCCTTTCACTCAGGCGCCAATTTTTTTTGCCAAATTGAACAGATAGTGAAACTAAAGCGATTCTCCCCAATGCGGGTGAATGAAGACAACGGACTGCTGTGTGAAAGGGGCTAATGATTCAACTCGCTCCTACTTATACTATGCTTTATGTATTCTTTTTGTGATGGAAAAGTATATACATTACAGGCCAAAAGTTTGGAAACATTACTATTTTTGATGTTTTTGAAAGAAGTTTCTTCTGCTCATCAAGCCTGCATTTATTTGATCAAAAATACAGATTTTTTTTTTTTATATTGTGATATATTATTACAATTTAAAATAATTGGTTTTCAATTTATTATACTTTAAATTATCATTTATTTCTGTGATGCAAAGCTGAACTTTCAGGATCATTACTCCAGTCTATCACATGATCCTTTAGAAATCATTCTAATATTCTGATTTATTATGAGTGTTGGAAACAGTTCTGCTGCTTAATATATTTGATGAATAAAAGGTTAAAAAGAACTGCATTTATTCAAAATAAAAAAATATTTTCTAATAATATAAATCTTCTTTACTATCACTTTTTATCAATTTAACACATCCTTGCTGAATAAAAGTATTGATTTATTTTTTTTTTAAAAAGAAAGAAAAAAATTACTGACCCCAAATGACTGACCAGTAGCCTAGTGTATATTGTTGTTTCAAAAGATTTCTATTTTTAAAACATTTGCTTCTTTTTTTTCTTTCTTTTTTTCTTCTTTTTTAAAAACTTTTTATTCATCAAAGTATCCTAAAAAAGTAGCACAGGTTATGAAAAAATATTACGCAGCAGAACTGTTTCCAACTTTGATAATAAATCAGAATATTACAATGATTTCTAAAGGATCATGTGATAGACTGGAGTAATGATCCTGAAAGTTCAGCTTTGCATCACAGAAATAAGTGATAATTTAAAGTATAATAAATTGAAAACCAATTATTTTAAATTGTAATAATATATCACAATATACCATTTTTTTTTTCTGTATTTTTGATCAAATAAATGCAGGCTTGATGAGCAGAAGAAACTTCTTTCAAAAACATCAAAAATAGTAATGTTTCCAAACTTTTGGCCTGTAATGTATATACTTTTCCATCACAAAAAGAATACATAAAGCATAGTATAAGTAGGAGCGAGTTGAATCATTAGCCCCTTTCACACAGCAGTCCGTTGTCTTCATTCACCCGCATTGGGGAGAATCGCTTTAGTTTCACTATCTGTTCAATTTGGCAAAAAAAATTGGCGCCTGAGTGAAAGGCATAAGGGGATGATCAAACAAAACGTGTTTTTGCTCTTAAAAACACGAGACACACATAAGAGCTGTAAAATGAAATTCCAGGACTTTTCAAGCACTACTTTTTGGGGTTTTCAGGGACTACAATCAACTTTTGGCCTGTAGCTACTGTACTTTTGATTGTGTAGCAGAATAGGCAAGCTTTGGGACATTGACTGTTATAGCCTCTATATTGACTGCTCTGTTGCATAGTTATGTGCATTCTGTCATTGTTTAAACTGCATGTTAATGATCTTGTCACAGTTAACATCGTCTACATTTCATTTAATTTTCTACCCTATTGGAAAGAAATGAAGAAGCATGTTGATCTGACACTAGCAGGTCTTTCACGCGGAGAACTCTCCTCATGTGTTTGCTGCATTTCAAATTTAATGACCAAAGATCTTTTTACATTTACATAACATTTACTATGTTGTTGCAGATTAAACATAGTTTTTTTTAACACTTTTTATTTGTGTATGTAGTCCAACATGCAATGGGGCAATATTAGCCATTAGTGTGCATGGATCTGCACTTCGAATTTTCATCCGAAATAGTAAACCATCCGGGTACCTTTTGGATACTCATGTAAACATGCTACGATTTGGGACACACTAATTCTAATTTGAATACCTTTTAGGACGGATAGTAAGCTAATTGGGATGCAGCGTCAGTTTTGTTCTAGTTTCATTGTTAAATTAATCAATCTTGTAAAATAATCTGTTAAATGAACTATTTAACGACACAGTCATAAATAACGATCCCTTGTTGTCAACTACTGGCGTAAGATGCAACCAGCAGAAAGACTCACTGAACGGTTCTGTACTACTGATGTTAGACTGGTATCAACACTCTTGGAATCAAAGATTTAGTGTCAGTAGGCTACTACATTAAACTATAATGTTGAATTTAATGTATAATAATGCAACGGCGGGGGAATATTTGTGGGTCCGGATAAAGCCAAATGTCTTATGTTACCATGCGGCCTACATTATTTTAAAGTCGGTGAAAGAGTGCAAGCATATTCGTCTAAAATAATTCTGTATTTTCAGCTTCAGAATCATTAATATTTGTATAATTGTCCTGTTTTACCAGCACCAAGTCCAAGCCTATTTCATGTATATACCTACAATAACAAATTTTACCATTTCAATCAACAGTAGCCTACATTTTTTGTTAACTTTTTACCATATGTCTTGGAGTATGCTATCGCAATAATATCGTATGGTGAGTTCAGTATCGGGATATGTAACGAATCGTGACGTGGGTATCGTATCGTTACACCCCTAATAAATAACAATAACACAACACTACATCACAACTAGCAGTCATATGAAGATACACAAAGCAACTTGCAATGCAGGTTTTTTTTTTTTCTGTTTGGACTATATTTCCAAATAAACCGGTGTTATCACATTACTCCCATGTTTTTAATAGGCTATTTAAAAAAGATAGCTATAGCCACTTTTTATTTTATTTTTACCAGCTTACCCAGCGCTTAGGAAACGGTAAAAATTTACAAATTTCTCATGATCTGTCTTTTTGTTTCTTTTTCTCCCCCTTCCAGTAATGTGTTGACAATAAATAGCCAACAAGTGCGTCATGCTAATAAAGTAATCTGAATCATTTTAAGACAAACCGTGAAACATTCTCTAACGTCCAGTGTGGGTTCTCACGTATATCGTATGTAGGTTATAGAGTTGGCGAGCCCACACACGGTGGGCGAACCGTCATTAAGCACCTACACACGGCTCACAGTGTGTGTGTGTGTGTGTGTGTGTGTGTGTGTGTGTGTTGAAGCTTTCAGGCCCTCCCTCGCAGTGACGCATACAGAAACGATCAAGGAAATCCCCAAGTGAGAGTTACGACAGACTATCGGCAACTACCGACTCGCGTTGAACACGGCGTACAAATCGACACAGAAACCAAATACGTGTCAACTGCATCCACACTCCGGACACATCCAAGGTAAGGATACGTTTCGTTGTTTTAAATGTGTATATATTACATGTTTCGGCTACAACATAATGTAATGTAAGCGAAAGCTTTGTTGTTGACAAGCGTGACTCGAGCTCATCCGGTGCACGCGAACACTTTCTTCGTCACTTGTGTGTTTACAAGGTGTATTTGTAATCCGATTGCTTGATACTAATGTTATAGATTTCATTATTTAGGGCATATAGGTTAATCGCTTTATTTTGATCGTTTTCTCCCTCCCCAGGTGTTGTCAACACTGGATCAGTTTAGGTGGATTGAGAAACATTTGTCGCCGTCGCGGAAGTGCACAGCCAAACCAGCGACTTGTGGTCGTTTTTTATGAATACACCCACCGAAGTACAACAGCAGGAGGTCATGTACGGCATGGCAGAGATGCCCGATCTCATACCACCGACAGGTGCTTTACAACCCAGTCCGGTGATCCCGTACGAGCTCGGACAGGCAGGACGAACCCGACCAGACCTCCTGTCCGCCCCGCGAAGAGGGCAGCGAGCCCCCAAACTCGGCCAGATCGGCCGCTCTACGAGAGGTGTGTGTGTGTGTGTGTGTGTGTGTGTGTGTGATATTAGCCAGTGTTTTAATGTTGGCCTGACATGTAGGTACTTGGGTGAGATTTTTTTTGGTCTTTCAAAATCCTTGACCCCGAGACCAAAATATCGAAATTAAGTTTTGTTTTTAAAGGGATAGTTCACCCAAAAATGAAAATTCTGCTGTCATCAATACTCACCCTAAAGTCCTTCCAAACCTGTAAGACTTTCCTTCTTAACACAAATTAAGATCTTTTTTTTTTATGAAATCTGAGAGATTTCTGTCCCTCTGTGCTTCAAAAAGTTCATAAAGAGATTGCAAAACTAATCCATATGAATTGAGCGGTTTAGTCCAAATTTTCTGTAGAGACTTGAACGCTTTATGATGAAAAGATTGAATTTAGGCTTTTATTAACATATAAACATTCATCAACTCAAACATCATTTGTGGTAAATGGAAGCTCAAACGTGTTCACTTGACGTGCGAGAACCAATGAGGTTCATTCTAGACGTTTGAGCTTCTGCAAGAACCAATGAGGTTCGTTCTTGTGCGTCAAGCTGGTTCGGTTGAGCTTCTGTTTATGTTCGCTGATCAATGTTTAGATGTGAATTAAAGCCTAAATTCAATCTGTTCATTATATAAAGTATTATATAAGTATAAAGTATATATAAGTGTATTATATATAAATCTGTTCAGAAAGTTTTGACTATACCGCTCAAGTCATATGGATTAGTTTTACGATCTCTTTATGAACTTTTTAAAACGTCAAAATGTCAGTTGCGTAGCTGTCAATGGAGGGACAGAAATCTCTCAGATATCATCAAAAACATCTTTATTTGTGTTCTGAAGATGAACGGAAGTCTTACGGGTTTATTAATTAATGACTTAATTTAAATTTTTGGGCGAACTAGCCCTTTATAATGACCCACAGAGCCTCCTCAGCACTGCACATCTTGGATGTAATTCAGCTGAATGAATGAACTCAACTGGGTCTTTCAAAATAAGGGAAAAATCCTAAATCTGCAGTTCTGGGGGGAGGCGGCAGGAAAAGCTATATAAGTTATATTTATGTCCTAAAGCTCTCCAGCTACAGAATTTGGTACAAACTTTTTTTAGTCTATTTTAAGATTCCTAACAAATGTTAGATCGTGCCGACATCTTGCGGTCTACGCCAAAATGTTAGATCATGCCAGCATGTCCCAAATTTCAGATGATCTGATGCCAGATCCTGCTAGAAGATATGAGTTTTCTTTTGTCTGGAATCCAGAAGCAAGTCTTGTCTGGTGTCTTGTCTTCCACCCAAAACTGTATTAACCCCCAAGAAGTTGAGTGAGAAAGCCAGGGAAGAAGAGCTTTGTAATGTAAAAAGAGCAGTAATAATAATGATAAAAAATGAGCAGTTTATTGACTAATCTTAGTTGCACGTTTCAATGCTCATCTGACCACTACAAATCCAACAGATGTAATAATACCAAAGTAAAAGCAATGGAAAATGACTTCTTCACAACATCGTCCTGTGACCTTAGACATTCTGTCATCTCTTAGTCATGAAACCACAATCATATGACGTGAATGAATAATAATAATAGTTACAAAAAAGAAAACACAAGTAAATGTTGTGTATACATTCTGCTTCCTTGAAGTAACAGGTTGTTATTGAGAATGCTTAGATCATTCGCAAGCAACATGTTCCCCTTTCTAGTTATTAAAAATAACTGTGGGGAACTTTGTTGAACGCACATGATAGTCACCACAAAGTCGTAATTACGAGATAAAAACGGAGATGTTTCTGAGATGAGTGTGTCGGTGAGAAAACATATTGGATGCAGCGTCTGTTAATTGGTTAAAATAAAATAAATTATTATTATTTTTTATTTAGACTACAATAAAACAATTATATTGTACAGTTACGATAGACTGCCATTTTTAATTTTTTTTTAAAGAAGTCTCTTCTGCTCACCAAGGCTGCATTTATTTGATTACAAATACAAAAACAACAGTAATATTGTGAAATATTATGACAATTTAAAATGACTGTTTTCTATTTTAATATATTTTAAACTATAATTTATTCCTGTGATCAAAGCTGTATTTTCAGCATCATTACTCCAGTCTTCAGTGTCACATGATCCTTCAGAAATCATTCTAATATGATGATTTGATGCTTAAGAAACATTTCTGATTATTATCAATGTTGGAAACAGATTTTTTGATGAATAGAAAGTTCAAAAGAACAGCATTTATTTGAAATATAATCTTTTGTAACATTAGACATGTCTTTACTGTAACTTTTGATCAATTTAATTCATCCTTGATGAATAAAAGTATTGATTTCTTTTATTTCTTTCACCAAAAAATAAAATAAAACTTCTTACTGACCCCAAACTTTTCAACGGTAGTGTTTAGTGTTACAAAAGCTTTCCATTTCAGCTGTTCTTTTGAACTTTCTATTTATCAAAGAATCCTGAAATAAAAATGTAAATAATAAATGTTTTCAACATTGATAATAATCATGTTTCTTAAGCACCAAATCATCATATGAGAATGATTTCTGAAGGATCATGTGACACTGAAGACTGGAGTAATGATGCTGAAAATTCAGCTTTGATCACAGGAATAAATTACACTTTACTATATATTCACATAGAAAACAGCTGTTTTAAATTGGAATAATATTTCACAATATTAGTTTTTATAAATGCAGCATTGGTGAGCAGAAGAGACTTCTTTTAAAAAACATTAAAAACTTTTTGACTGGTAGTGTATAACGACTCAGTTGGCAGCATAATCATAAACTGAATAAAAACAAAGCAAAACACACACACACACACACATCACTTTTGTGTATTTTATGTAAATACAAACTTCCCAGGAGGCCTTGAACTTGTCATATGCACTCGTTTCCACTCTGTCGTCAAATGAAACATTTCTTCCTTTGCCTTTACAGTGGTTATTGATGACGAGGACTTGGATGATATCATAAACAACAACAGAAGCTTCCCGGCGTCTCAGAGAGTATCACCCGTTGCCTGATGCGTGACTGACTGTGCCAAAGCCAACAGCAGGCCGACACGACTGAATCCAACTCATATCTCTCTCTCTCTCTCACACACATTCTCACTCGTCGTCACCTTCACTGTACAAGCTTTTACAGCTTTCGCCTCTTGGAGGTCAAACGAGAGAGAACCGTGGACTTTACTTCCTGTTCACTTTACGCTTGCTCGTCACTTAACTGATGTCTGGTGTCTTCATTCATGAGGTGAAGATCTTGATGATCTCTAATGCAACAGGGCTATATTTATTACATTTGCACTTTACAGCAGAATATGAAAGCTAACCTCATCAGGTTGGATTACTCATCTCCCAAAGAGGACGTTTTCCAGTGAAACTCTGTTAACGTGTAACGTTTTGGTGAGACCTGTGGTTACCTTGGTAAACGGGGTCTATTTCGATATATTTCTCTAAATGACATCAGTTAATAGTAAGGAGTTTTTGTTTAGTCACTGTTTCTATGTGCCTGTTTGAATTGAATCAAGTACAATCTTAAATGCATACTGACTGCGACAAACAATCTCATATGTTAGTCAAAACGTCTTAGACTTCTAGATGTTTGCATGGGAATTAATGGATTTTTTGTAAATTGTTTTGGGGGAATGCGGTGGAATAAGAGTTATAAATAAAGTATGCATGAGTAACTTTATTGCCATTGTTAATGTTTTTTTTTATTAGGGGCTGGTCGGGAAAAATCATCAATCAAAAGTCAATCAAAAATCAATCATTTTATCCCTTAAAACTCGTCAATTACAAGGTTGTGACGTCAAACCGTGAGCGATTTCAAAGCGTGTTTTTGAGACTGTCTTTGTTTCACTGC
>CM038622.1:13317234-13322234 GCA_021554675.1 Leuciscus idus
TCAAGGAGCGAATCGTAAGAGCTAAATCACATTTTTTGAACAGTCTCCGTTAATCCGTAGAGTGTTTGTGCGCACTGGAACGTGAGGTTGTGGTTTTCCCATCCCAGTCCTCGGGGAATGCATCCAGGGAATGGAGAATGTTTCTGGAACAGCCCATAAACTGAAACACTCAAGTGAATGAATAAACTCATAATTCATTACTGCTAGTTCGGTGTGGAAATAAAAAAAATACTTTGGCAGCTATATAGGAACAATGGGTTACCAACTCACTCTAAAAACATCTTGGGTTATTTTTTCCAACCCCAAATCCTGGGTTGAGCCTTTTTGGGGTTATTTTTTAAGTATTTGGGTAGTTTTTGTGTTACCCAGCTCCTGGGTCAGACATAACAACCCAGAGTTTGGGTAGTTTTCTCGTGTTACCCAGATCTTGGGTCAGACATAACAACCCATGATTGAGTTATTTATCGCGGGCTTTTAGTGACCTCTTCAGGAGAGAGCAGTGCAGCTCCGTCAAAATGGTGCATGTCTTCGGTAAAATACAGGTTTGTGTACATTTTATTATTATTGTGCTGTATATCATTTAATTTTATGCAAAGCAACATTGTGAGTCACCTAAACGAGTGTCGCGTGACTCGCGTCACTTTTTTTTCTCGTGATGGAAATGCCTGATGCCTTGCATAAACTTTTATGATTTTATTCATAAAGATACAGAATATAAATAAGTATGAAGTTATTATGTTCTCAGATCTGTACACTGTTTGTTTATGGACCGGTTATGGAGTAAATCGCTGCATATTTCGACAACTTGTGAAACGGCGGTCGACGGGCGGAAGTTAAAAGTTCCCGATTACACTTGAATTACCGTCTAATATTTGTTAAACAAGCTTAAATGTTGGTAATATGTATTAAAAAGGATATTTAAGTTAATCTGTAGACATTAATTCATGAATGGAGTTTTAAAAAAAAGCAACAACAAAAAAGCTTTTTTTTATAGTAAAAATGAATTAACTATGCTGGGTTAAATAAACAACCCAATTTTCTGGGTAAAATGAACCCAACATGTGTTCTGTCCTATATTTACCCAGCCCTTAGGTAGAAAACAACCCAAATTGGGTTGTTTTTAGAGTGCTGCTTTCACCATGGCTACCTGTCCTGCCTGGTTACATTACAGGAATACAGTAGATTCAAACTCCCACTGACGAGGCCAGCATCCATTAATCAAGCGCTGGCTGGGAATGACACCAGTGTTTATTTGAGTGTGTGTGTGAAGAGTTGGAAACTGGCTTGATATGCCAGAGAATTCCAATAAACACCTACTGTATAGATTTACAGTAAATAAAAGGACAGGCCTCTTGATCAGTATATAATAATAATAATATTTATTTATATAGCGCCTTTCCATTAATCAAGGACCATTATATACAGGCTATAATGAATCCCATGTGTGATATATTTTGATCACTGGAAATATATTGATATATATTCACTTTCAATCACTTGGCTGATTTACATGTGGATCAACAGCCCATTATAACATACAAAACAGATATAGCCTGCTATAAATAGGTCACATTGATCAACATCCTCATTTGCTCGCCCTCAAGTTGTTCCAAACCTGTATGAGTTTCTTTCTTCTGCTGAACACAAAAGAAGATATTTTGAAGAAAATGGGTAACCAAACAGTTGATGGTACCATTGACTTCCATAATACGGGGAAAAAATACTATGGAAGTCAATGGGGTCCATCAAATGTCTAGTTACAGACATTCTTCAAAATATCTTCTTAAGAAATTATAAAAGAAATTCTAAAGAAATTCATAAAGGTTTAGAACAACTTGAGGGTGAGAGTTTAAAAAATTTTTTTTTTAAATTATGCACCATCCTTTTTAGGGGGAATCAATGTGTGTATAAAAATATATGATAAACCTTTTTGCAACATGATTTACAAAATGTATCAAAATAATTTAAGCAATTTCAACTCGATTTTTAAGTGTAAATGACTTGTGTCTTTTTTTGTGTAATTTTTTTTTTTTTAAGTTGAAACAATAATAAAAAAATAATTAAAAAAAATAAATAAGTGTTTTTTGTCACAGTGCGTGTGAGAGACATGCGACAGACAGTGATACACGGGTGGACGGACAGAAAGATAGATAGATGCAAAGAAGAATTTTTTTTTGTATAACTCACTGTCTAACTGTAGAACGGAGTCGTATATTTTGCACTGAAGCTGTCCGGTGCTCTGAAACGCGCAGGACATCCACAGCCCCTGGTAAGTGGCGACCGCCGTGATGATACTGTCCCCCACATACGCGGACATCTTCCACTGCGGGAGGACGGTGCCCACGATCAGCCCAATGATGCCCACCAGAGACAGACCAAACCCCAGCAACTGAACGCCCGAGTTTGCCATAGTTTTCACTTAAATGGCAAGCTGAGCAACAGTTAGTAACACACTCGACTGCCTCGGATAATCCTGTCTCCTGTCCCGCACCTGTAACTCTCTGAGGAACCTCTCCGAGTAAACTCAAACTGATGAGGAAAAACAAGGCTACTCGACTCTCCAAGACGAAAACTAGCAGTCACTAACTCACTCACTCAGCGGTGTTTGTTTATACCTCGACAGAGAGATGTCAACTAAGTGTTGCGTAAAATACTGATGACGAAGTGTAATCTCGAGGGGGAATGAGGGGGGAACGGGCGCGCGATGCCCGTGACTGTCGTGACGTCACGTCACACAGAATCACTCGCATCACTGAAGGTTTAAACATCTGTTACTCTTCCACACAAGATTTCGGGTTGCAAACTAGATGAAGTTTGTTTTTTCTAGAACATATTCTCCAATCAAGAGAAGTGTCTCTAATATGGAAGCCCGTTTCCGTCACATAGGAAAGTCATAATTATGACAAAAAAGTCATATATGACATAAAAAGCAAAAGTTGTGAGAAATTACATCAAAATCGTTAAAAAAAAGTCGAAGTTATGGCATCCAAGACAGCAACATACTGTCGGCCGGATACGGGCCACATCTGGTACATTCAAAAATGTGTAGGCTACCAGATGTGGGCCGGATCTGGGCTGACACTATACGATGCTGTCTGGGATAAAAAGTCAATTATAATTTACCAAAACAAGTTGTTGTTTTTTTTACATGGCGGAAATAGACCTTTCTCAGCAGCACCATATTTGACTTTTACCAGGAAGTGCAGGAATGAAAGCAAGGCTGTGAGAGCTCTCGGATTTCATCAAAAATATCTTAAAGGGGTGGTGTAATGCCCTTTTCACAAGATGTAAAATAAGTCTCTGATGTCCCCAGAGTGTGTATGTGAAGTTTTAGCTCAAAATACTCCACAGATATTTTTATATAGCATATTAAAATTGTCACTTTTTGAGGGTGAGCAAAAACGCACTGTTTTTGTGTCTGTCCCTTTAAATGCAAATATGCTGCTGTAACCGCCACAGTGGGCGGAGCTTCAAGAGCTCGTGTCCTTTTACCTCACACACACTGAAAATGTCAAAACTTTTAGCCTTTTATGTTCAAACCGGAGTCAGACAAGGATGGAGAGACTCAAGAAGAAGTAGAAGCAACAGGACATTTCTGAATGGTTAGTTGATGAATTTATGCAGCTTATGTGTAGTTATCTTCTAGTCATTGATTAGCATATTCTGTCATGATAATCTATAAATCGCGTTCCCGAGGGCGGGGTTTATGTAAATTCTAGGGTTGGTGATGTCACTAACCCTGGAGGAATGTGGTGTAGTCTCTACCAGCCGTTATATGTAGTCCTTAAAAAGCGATTTCTGTAAAAGCAAATATCTCCCTTTGCTGTGAACTTTGAGCGTCGTAACTTTGCAGATGTTGTTTATGCTCAAACAGCAACATTACACACTAACTAAAATTAGAAAAGTGAAATCATAATCAACCACCCCTTTAATTTGTGTTCCGAAGATGAACGGTCTTACGGGTTTGGAACGACATGAGGGAGAGTAATTAATGACAGATAGTTCAATTTGGGTGAACTAAAACAACATCAACATTATTATTATTATAGCAATAGATATTTTAGCTAAAATATACATGTATTAGTATTATTAATGTTTTAAATTACATTGATAGATTCCATAAACCTTTCTTTTTTCTTTTACTTATTGGTGCCTATAAAAAAACTTCACGTGTAGGCCTAATATTTAAACTCCCCCCGTAAGTCAATAATTTTATTACGTATTTAAACTTTTTTTTCCTTGAAAAAAATGTCTTCATGCATTAAAATAGCTTGAATCTACACCCTTGCCTCATTTAGTTCTATGAATATGCAAATGAGCCCCGCCTCCACTCACTCACTCACTCAGCTCAGAGATCCACTCGTTGACGATCACACGTTGATCTGATTGGTTACAAGATAGTTTGTGACGTCAGAAACACCAGCGATTTCAAACCGTGTTTTTGAGACTGTCTTTGGTTCACTGCAGTTTTAAAGAGAAAACACTCAGCAATGGCGTCGACTTATGAATTTGCACATGATTTGTCTTAAAGCATATTAAAAACACCACATAGACATATAAACAACATTAAAAGCTGGATTTTCACCACAGGGGGACTTTAATACAGTTGCTATTGCCTAATCAGTCTCTGAACCCCCAACTTAGATCTGTAAGTCCCTTTCATGAGGCACGTTTGTCACGTCTAAACACTTCATCAGGTGACCTCTGCACTTCCAGTGAAAGGCCTGGAACACTGTCAACTATTGTGTGCAGGACAAAGTTGGCGCCAATATTCTCACCAAAGTAAAGAGGAAACACCTTTAACCAGAGAGAAAATAGGGCTGAAGCAATAATGCTGTTGGAAGAGGAAATGGTTTTCACTCCAGAAAATGTCTGCGTAACACCCTGACATATATGAAGCTCCGCGTTTGATGGTTGTGTGAAGGTTTCTAAAGGTAACGATACGACTTAAAGTAGGGCTATGCAACGATTAATCACATCCAAAACAAAAGTTTGTGTTT